>APFE030696846.1:122024-154961 GCA_000404065.3 Pinus taeda | reverse complement strand
CAAAATTTGGAGTGGATCGGGCGTTTTCCTTCATTTTTGTGTTTTGGCCAACCGTCCTTGGAGCACCTTCGTTCTCGCTGGTATTTTAGACATTTCTTTAAAACCGTGACACCTGTGTAAAAAGTGAAAGAGGTTTTTCTTCTTTGGCATGTTGTGGACAAAAACCTCTCTCAAGTTTCCAAAATTCATATTTGACTGCTCTAAAACATCATTTGAGTGAAACTTGGCCTGATGTGTGAAACAAGGAATTTGGTCGAAATGAAGCGAAATGAAGGGGATAGGGGGCTTCTAAATTCTTGGGGAAATTTTTGGGAGTGGGGAGGGATGTTAGGAAGCAGGGGAAAGTGGAATCTCAGAGATTAAGTGAGGGGAATGGGTCAAAAAGGGCAAATCACAGGCCAAACCTAGAAAATTGCCAGGTTGTAGCTAGAAACTAGGGTTTGTGCAAAAATGAGGAATTTGGGGAATCTGAGTGTTGGGAAGTGTATGATATGGTACATGAAGGATAGAGGAAGGTGTATGAACATTAGGAAACAAGTTTTGTTGATGTTTTGACCATCCAAGAGAAATTGGCTTCAAAACCCTAGGAGAGGGAAATGAACTTGCCAAGGCACAACTGAAGCATGAACAAGTTGTAAAATGACCCATTAGACACTGACATGATAATGACAACCCTATGAATGATGATAGACTCAGCTAAATGATGACATAGACCGCCATTTTGAAAACTTTAGAAGGAGTGAAAGCAAACCCTAGACCTAATGCCTAGTGACCAAATTTTGCTTGAAGACTCACTGAAATGACAAAATTTGACCTTGACACTTCAAAATAACCTTGTAAGAGCATATTTGATCACTGGAGGAAGGCTGTAAAGACTGACACTAACAGGATCCTTGCCATCAAAGTTCCTCATATCTATCTTTGGAATATGGTGTACCTTCAATCCAATGTTAGATTCTATGAAATCGTGATTAACATCTCTTTTTTTCTTATCATGAGTTTCCTTTATGACCTTTTCGTCATTACGAAGCCTTTCTTGTAGCAGTTTTCTCCCACCTTCCTTCAAACCTTCCATGTATTTCTTCAAATATTCCATGTCTTTCTTCAAATTTTCTTCTATACCATCAATATTAGTTTTCATGGCATAGATAAAACTATTTATCTTATATTCGATCGCATTATTCAAATCATCCATCAAATTTTTCTTACTAGGTGTTTCTATTTTCTTGATTTGAGTCATTTTTTCTTTGTTTTAGGAGTTTGATGTTTAAATGGATGCAACTTTGTAATTTCAGATCTCCAAGTTTTGAAATTTTAGCCTGTGATATCCCTATGAGTCCTCTTTCCAACCCCACAAGTGTGATCGATATTGGATTCTCCAATAATGAGTTATGCCCAATATTCCACAATGACCTGATTATAGACTCATTTAATAGAGCGAACTTGTATGACCTACCATGTGTCACTCTTTTGACCTTCAGCCCTGAAAATGATACCCAACAAACTACAGTTCATCCTCTTTCTGTCACTTTTTACAAAATTTGAATCCAATTTTGAGAGAGAAAGTTATGAAGATTTTCCCAAGGTCACCTGTTTGAGATGGAATTGAGCCTACAAAAAGCCTAAATTCCTCAGCTCATATCTCCGAAAATATAGTGATTCAAGATCTAAAATTTGGACGCGAGGTTCATCGTGATTTTGGCTTAGATGGATTTTAATTTCAACTTTTGAATTTTCATAGAAAAAATATATAGCTAAGATTCCATGACGACCTGTTTGAAGCAGTGAAACCCTATAATCCAAACCTTTAATACCAAATGTTATGCAACCAACTCAGAAAATAAAAGAAGAGATAGATCAATGACTTCAAAATAAGCCTCTTTAAGGGGGCAACCTCCTTTACATTACACAAATTAATAATTCTTGCATGATACAAATGACAATGCCTCAATTCTATATATAGGAGTTTAAGGGGTCAAAATATAATTAGAGTTGACATAACAATAATATTGTAAGGGCACAACAATAACAATAGTGGGTTGCTATGGGGCACAATAATAACAATATGGGGACTACATGCGCACAAAAAGACAATAAGGGGGTTTCACTAATAACAATAAGGGGCTACACTAGTAGTATAGGGACCTAATAGTTGGTTGCTGGAAGGAGGATGTATTTCTCTGATGAAGTATAGTCCCCATTGTCTGAAGGGTTCTTCTACAATAACAGGGATCAAGGGGAGTGGAGCCAATTTTTTATTTTCAAGAAACACTTGACACTTTTGATAGGACCTAACATAACAATGAACATCTCCAAATAGCGTGGGCCAATAGAACCCTGCTTTCAATATCTTATACACAGTGGTCTTCTCGCTGTAGTGACCCCCACAAACACCACCATGGAACTCATCCATCACTCTTCTTGTTTCTATTTCAACCAAACATAACTGCAAAATTCCCACTTCGTCTTTCCAGTACAGTTGTCCATTAGATATAGCAAACTTCTAGGCTTGAGCCCTCAATGCTCTGTACTTGGATTTTCCCACATTTGTTGGGCATCTCAAAAACAATAAATAGTGGATGACACTTTGATACCAGGCCAAAGTTTCATATTTGATGTGAATCATTTCAATTGCAGTCTTGATCATGGGTTGTGTCCCCTCTTCACCCTCTCTTATTAATAAATTGATCCCCACTACCTGACAATTTGACCCCGATAGGATTTTTGCCAATCCTTGTCCTTTAATGAGCTTAGTGGGTCTTACCTCCATGTCATACTCCTAGATTTTTGCTATCCACTTACCCCTTTTACCATCATTGTCTCCTTGTACTATGATGTCCTTCACCACTGTTGTTTGGACATAAGCCATGATGCTTGAGTGTAACACATAGACTCTAAAAACCTTTAGAGCTTTGATTAGAGAATATGCCTATTTTTCTAATATATTATACTTCAGTTCAAAATCTCACAGCACCTAGCCGAACAAAGTTATCGGTTGCTCATGGCATTACTTATTTTTCTGAAGTAACACAACAACTAAAATATGGAGGGAGGCAAAAGAAAATATATAAAATGGCCTTGAATAGTTTAGGTTGACTAGCATCAGAGCGTCTGAAAAATATTTTTTGGTTAAAGAGAAGGGTTCTTAGGAATCTGGGCTCCACTTTAATTCATTCTCTTTTTCCAACATTTTGGTAATGCCTTTCACCATTTCAGCATAGTTAGATACAAACCTTCTCAATAAATTAATCCTCCCCAAGAAGACTTGGACCTCCTTCTTATTCTTTGGTAAGGAAATGTGACGGATGGCCTCCACCCACTTAGGGTTGATCTTTACCCCTTCCTATGCTATGATGTGCCCCAACAACTTGCCTTCGCTCAAAGCGAATTAGGATTTCTTGGGATTTAGGGATAACCCATACTTTCTACACTTATCAAAGGTAAGCTTTAGATTTTCAATGTGCTCCTCATTTGTTTTGGATAAAAAAATGATGTCATCCAGATAAAATACCACAAATTTGTCTTTCTCTCCCACAAATGCTATTTCCATTTCCCTATGGAATGTTGCTCCTGTGTTTATTAAGTCGAATGGCATCCTTGCGTACATGAAAGGCCCCCAAGGAGTCATGAATACAATTCTATTTTGATCCTCAGGTTGCATTGCCACTTGGTTATATCCTAAAAAGCTATCCATCATTGACATCCTAGTAGAGCCAACTACCTTACGTAAAATGTGGTCCATTTTAGGAAATGGGTATTTTTTCTTCAAAGAAGCTTTGTTCAAGTTCTTGAAATCTACGGTCAGATTGATTTCTCCATTATTCTTCCTAACAAGAACCATATTGGAAACCCATTATGAGTACCTCAGTGGTACAATGATCTTAGTTTGAAGCAACTTCTTCACTTCCTTCTCAATGGATGGGAGTAGAAGTGGATTGATCTGTCTGAGTTTTTCCTTACAAGGCATCATATAGGCTTCATATCATTCTTTAGAGGAATCTTATGTTGCATAATATTTACATCAAAAGTTTTCAAATCATCATAAGACCAAGCAAAAACATCTTTATAGGCTTTTAGGAGATTTAAGTACCTTTCTTTGTAGTGTTGGGGGATCTTGGTTGATAACTTGATCAACCGGGGTTCATCATCTAAGCCTATGTAGCAATCCTCTATGTGTTCCTCAGCTTCCTATTTAGATGGCTTAGAAGCCATGTCATTTGGTTTGAATATCCTTTCCAAAGGAACTAGACCTTGTGGAATAGAATTTCCCTTTAGTTGTAGAACTTTATGTCCTATGATGTTTTCCTCCCATGTAGTCGGTTGTTCTTCTATTATTTCTTCCTCTTCTTGATCAATCACATAGTTTGAGATTTACCTGATGACCTCCATGAAGCGCTTGATTTACTCATCATCCTTAAATACATGCATGTGTTTCACATTGTCAGGCACTGAGGGTCTGTATATGACTTCAATTTCATACCTGAGCAGAGGATTTTGTTATGGCTTGAAGTTGCACACAGCTATAGTTAAATAATTAGCCATTTGATTCCCTTCTCTTTGTAAGAATTATACATTAAAAGCTGAGAATATGTTGTCTATCAACTCCCAAACTTCATATCTATAGGCCCTTAGATGGGGGTTCTTGGTTTGGCATTGGTCTTTGATATGCTTGAATATCAGTTCAGAGTCTCCAAATACAGTTAGGAAGTCAATATTTAGATTCTTTGTCTCTTGCAGGCCCAGTAGAAATTCCTCATATTTTGCCACATTGTTGCTGGCCTCAAACTCCAATTTGAAGGAGAGATAAATTAAGTCACCTTCTGGAGATTTCAGCAATAATCCTACCCCATTTCCTTCTTTTGAATTCCCCCCTCAAAATACAGTTTCCATACCTTGCTACATTATTTTACATGCCGTTCTGATTGGACTGTAGGTTGTATCTATGTTTCTTCTAGAATGAATTCATCTTCTTCTATCATAAAGCATGAGATGTCCCTTTCTATTCCATACATAGGTGCATTGTCTGAACAATCAATCTGGTGAATGTTTTGATGAATCTGGATTCCCTGTACATTCTCCTTTTCTCTCCACCAAAGATAGGAATGGTAGCATAAGTTAGATCCAGCTTGATGGATCCTCCATCTTAGATCCCCAAGACCTGGAAAAAATCATACCAAACCTCACTGGGATGTCAAAAACTACGATATCCATGACCACACTTTTCGCTGGGATATGGGACAAATTAACCACCATGTCCTTGATCATCCCCAAGCACTTGACCCTTTTAGATTCAAAAGTATAGAGATCCTTATAGGGTATGCTTATCTCTAGACCCAACTTCTCCATTACAAATTATGGCATCAAATTATGAGAAGCTCTGAACTCAAGCATGAAATTGTGAAGTAGGAGGTCATGTACTATCAGAGTGACATAAAAAGGTGGGGTGAAAGGATCTTTTTCCTCAACATGAGATCCAAAGACTACCATAGGCCTTTCTTTTGGCAGGTTTAAACTATCAAGGGGTTGGGCTAAAGTGGAAGGAAACATAAACTAAGAGACTTGGGCTTTGTAAGTAGGTTGTTTCAAGAACTCAGATAATGGGAATAGGATCTTAAATTTTTCAAGCTCTTTCTAGAGGATAAAGAGTGTATGGCCTTTTTCTCCAACGCTAATTGCTACAAGCTACTTTTCTTTTTCATGAACAGGTTTAGTGGGGGAAGGTGACTTACTTTATTTAATGACTTCAAGTTGATAGTTGTTCGGATCGGAGGACTCTTTATTTCTTGAGATAATTGGGTCTACATGTCCCTTCTCCTTGTCAAAAGACTTAGGGGGCTCCTTGGAGGAAGTACCTTCATTCTAATATTTTTCTCTTAATCTCTTTCTAGATGATCATAGATCGTACTTCTTTTGCAGCTAAGCCAGCATGAAGTCAGTGAACTATTTGCAATAGCCATAAATCTCATGATCATCTAGTGTGGCATGAAGCTCCTCCTTCTCTTCATATGTCTTGAGTTTTTGTCCCTCAACAGAGAAAGAGGAATACAAGTTCCCCTAAAAATTTCTTGGTTTTGGTGACAGTTCCTCTAGATCATCTTCTATATATAATGGAGGATGAATATGGTATTGTTTCTCGTTCCTCTTCCTTTGCATCAACTATAGGGGAGGCCTTTTGTATTGGGGATTGTCTTTGAAGGCTTTTATTCTCTAGCTTCATTTTTTTTAGTTTGTTAGATAAGTTCTTTATCAACTTATCCATTTCTTCTATCCTATGTTCTTGAAATTCTCTTCCACTTGAGGAATCTACCTCCTCTTTTCCCTTTTTCTTCTCTCGAAAGTCAGTTTTTCTTCTTGACTTCCCTGTGGAGGTATAGTTTTCCTCTACTTCAAGGGCATTAGTTTGTATTTGGTCCAAGGTAGGAGACTTCCTTTCTCTGAGAGTAAAACTAAATTCTGAATCAAAAGCCCCAACAAAGACTACTCGGGTAGCGACCTATGGAGGCTTGATTTCAGTAGGCATATTATTGTACAACTTATTAAATCTCTTAACAAATATTATATAGCCTCACCATATTTATTCTTGATAACATTAAACTCAGTGAGGATGTACCCCATTTCTTTAAGGAGTTATTGATTTCTTCCCAAGTATTAATGGAAGAAGTTGGCAATGATTTAAACCATTTCTTGATCGAAAATCCTCTGAACACTACATCCTGATGTTCAACATTTTTATTCTTTATAAAGGCATATAAAATTTCTATGTGTCTTTGTGTTGTTACATCATCTTCTTCATTATACTTGGCCAGGAGCTTGAGGTAGTCCCATGGAATATCATTTAGAGGTTGAGACAGGTTTAAGGGAGAATACTTATTCAACAGGAAACCTTGGACAACAATTGGAATCAGAAGTGGTGGTGCTTGAATTACTGGAGGAGTCTAAGATATGGCCAATGGGAAGACAACTAACTGATAGTGGAATGAGAAGTTTTTTTCACTATGAGTAGGGCTTCTTTGGAGTTTATATTTTACTTCCTCGACTTCTTCTTTGACCTCTAGGGAAGAAATATTAAACAGATGATCAATTTCTGGAGAATATAGCAGAACTTTAGGGGGAAGTTTAGAACAATGAATTACAACTCTCTGTGAAATAGATGCAGATGTTTCAAGAAATGAAGAGACAATAGCATCATTATTTGGAGTATTTTCTTTCCAAATCCTTCTAGATATTATTCTCTCTAGGTTAGATACATATGGAGTTCTTTGTTGAGAGGTATCTTAACAAGTATGGGGTCTCTGATGAGCCATAATGACTATCTAGAATTATATCCAGTGGATTCACCTAGGTGTTTACAAATTAATTTGGACAATGGAGTCGCGAAGGTGAGAGATATTTAACCCACACTTCCTTCACTCACCTAATAGAGGGAATATAAAGATTTTTCGTACCCAAGGAAAAGTATTTCAATTTCGTTCCTTGGCAACGATGCCAAAAATATGTGGTCACTTTTTATTGCACCTAGAGCACAAGATCTTTAGGAGACATGGAAATCCTACTAGAGACAGCATTTGGGTTGATTAAAGACTAGTGGCTAGGACATCTTAAAGAGTGCTAGACAAATTTGTAGAAAACACTAGCAGCACTTTAGTTTTTCACTGCAATTACAAATGAGTTTGATTCAGAATCATTTATAAGACCAAATAGAAAGCAGTTGATACACAAGATTACTTAGGAAATAATATTTGGCTTAAGGTGGCCATATAAGACCCATAATTTGCAATGATTTAGTTGTTGAAACATATGTAATGGGGGAAGATAACATAGGAGAAAGCCATCATATAGAGCTTAAGACTCAAGAATCCTATATATCAAGACTCAAATAGAAATGGGAGAAAGAGATATTATGAAATGCTGAGATGAATGGAGCGCTTTTTAAAGACTTGATTTCCACCTTGAAATAGGCACTATCCACTAGCGTTTTGATCTAAATGAATCTGTATCTAAAGGGAAATTTAGCTAGTTGCTACTATGACATGCAATTTGTGAAGAATTGAAAACATATATGAAATACAGAGGGAGAAGAATGTACTGCAATCCAAATCAATTGGAATAACTATAAAATTTGTATTAATCTCTTGAGGAAAACCAGAATGCAACAAGCTTCAAGTAGGCCTTTATGAAAAAGGAAAGGTCCCTCAGAAGAGTAGTCTTTCCCAAAATTTTGAACCTTTCTTGAGTGTTTCTTCCTTCCTTATATAAGGAGAGGGAGAACTAAGAAATTAGTTCCAAAATATCTCAGGCTTGAGCATACAGTTGTCTAGATGACTAGCTGTCTCGACGTGTAGGCTATATCGCCTCCAATTACTATAATAGAAAGATGTTGTTTGTTAAAATAAAACAGACTAACAAAACAACTGAATAAAAAAACATAAGCCCTAAGGGTTAGCTCAACTGGTCAATTCCCCGTTGTTAAGTACCTCATTGATCAAGAGGTCACAGGGTCAATTCTCCTTAAATCCCTTGGGGTTAGGCCCTTCTAGTCTGGCCAACGGGCTTTAAAAGATTCCCTTCGGGGTTGATCTGCCCAGATTTTTCCAAAGGAAAAAATAAATAAATAAAAAAACATGTGAAGCTAAAATGATGGTTTGTGAAAATATATCCATTCCACATCCTTTGTGGGCCTCTAGTCCAACCATGTTTCTGCTGCATCACACTTCATGTTCTGTCGGTCGGTTCCCTATCACTTTCAGTCTTAACAATTTTAATTCGTGACTTGTAGGAACCGAGAGTGATCACCCTCAATAACCATAACATGTATTTAATGTAGTAGCCAACTCATCCGTTGCTCTAGACTTCCTGTAGAACACTATCAGAGCCATATATTCCCTTTAAAATGACCATGGTGTAATATCAAGGATTTTCTAGCACTAGCACTTAACACTAAAAAACCTTATAAAAAACAAATTTTGATCCTCTTTAGCCCCTTTTCCTTTGAGCCCTTTCAACAATTTTTTGTCATATGACCAGGTGCTTAGCCCTTGAGCGCTAGATCGTTTAGACTCATGTCCAAGAACCATTTTCATTTGTTAAATGTTTTGGCTCCTTTCCTTTATTTTCCTTTGTAGACCACGCACTTAGCCAAATATCGGAACTTAGAAAATCAGCAATTTTAAACTGGACAACCTCTGTGAAACTGTGAATGCCGATGTCCAATATGTGATGTGGGTAGGCCCACTTGGAAAGAGGATCAAGGAGGGCCTGTGATATCGGGATATTGCAATCGACTATTTCATAACATTGCCTTTGGTTACACCTTCCATAACTTGCGATTGTTGAATGCCAATCTCCAATAAATGATGTCATTATTGCCACATGTCACTTCCTTAGTAGTGACATGTGTCATTAAAGCCTAAAAATATCAAATCTACATGCCACGTTTCCACTATACTATTGTGTCAAGATGACATCAACCGCCACGTGGCCCTTATTGGAACCACTCTCGTCACGCCATGTGTCTAGTTGGAGGAGAGAGAAAAGGCCCACCTACCATTGGTTTTTCACTGAATTTGTTTGTTACATTCTTCGAGGCATTCCCAACACTTTTAAATTGAAGGCTTAAATCCAAGCAAATTTAGTCGCAATTAGAATTTCATGTGATATCGTAACTTGGAAAGGTGTCATTTTTGCGATCACCGGTTGCGATGTGCCGATATCTTGATACTTCGATGTCTGGGACCTACGAATGCGGCATTGCTGATAGAATACTGCTGGGACCTCCATTATGCCATGTTGCATGGTTCTCCGATCATTGATATGCCACGCTACAAGACCTCCGATTTTTTATTTCTGATATCAGTGATCAGAGATCATCGATTTGCTTCGATCTTCCCTACCATTTCTTTTAAAAAATTATGATATGCGGGATTCGGGTTTTATTTCCACATGTTGCTTCCTTAGTAGTGACATGTGTCGCTAACCCCTAAAAATATCAAATCTACATGCCACGTTTCCACTGTACTGTCATGTCAAGATGACATCAACTGCCACGTGGCCCTTATCGGAACCACTCTCGTTGCGCCATGTGTCCAGTTGGAGGAGAGAGAAAAGGCCCACCTACCCTTGGTTTTTCACTGAATTCATTTGTTACATTCTTCGAGGCATTCCCAATGCTTTTAAACTGAAGGCTTAAATCCAAGCAAATTTAGTTGCAATTGGAATTTCATGCAATATCATAACTTGGAAAGGTGTCATTTGTGTGATCGTCAATTGCGATGTGTTGATCTCTTGATACTTCGATGCCTGGGACCTATGATTGCGACAAATCTGATAGAATACTTTTGGGAGCTCTGTTATGCCATGTTGCATAGTTCTTTGATCACTGATATGCCACACTGCAAGACCTCCATTTTTTATTTCCGATATCAGTTATCAAAGATCACCGATTTGCTTCGATCTTCCCTACCATTTCTTTTAAAAAATTATGATATGTGGGATTCGGGGTTTATACTTAGAAAGTTTTCCTTTGTTTTCTATCTTTGAAAGGAGAACTTTGATCTACTCTAACATGTGATTTTGTGGTCCATATGGAGAGTTTTATATACCGTTGGAAGCTACATCAGAAAACTTTCCAATGGAGAGGGTCTAATTTAGTTTTGATTACTTTTGTGGCATTGGAGGCTAGATCCAAACAACTATGTTATTTTTCCCTCTTTGTACAGCTAGAACTCTTTTTATAGAAGGGGACAACAAGAGTGTTACAACTCCACCCATACAGTGCCTCGAAAGGACTCATCCTCAATGACTCCTAATAACCATTGTTGTATGCGAACTCAACCAATGGAAGATACTCCTATCATTTCTTCTGCTAGTGCATCACATACATCCTTAAAATATCCTCCAATATCCTGTTGACCCTCTCTATATGTCCATCTATCTATGGATGATAACTGTGCTAAAGGCCAACTTTGTACCCAAATCTCAACACTGCTGCTAAATTCTCGGCATGTTCTTCCTCATTCTTAGAATATACCAGTATGTCATCAATGAATAAAATAACAAACTTGTCCAGATAAGGACGTAACACACTATTCATCAAACACATGAATGTAGCTGGAGCATTAGTCAAAACAAATGGAACGACAACAAACTCATAATGCCAATACCTAGTCCTAAATGCAGTCTTGAAGATATCCTCTTCCTTGATGCATACTTGATGGTATCTCGATCTCAAGTTGATCTTAGAGAACATTGTTGCTCCCTTCAACTGATCACAAATCATGTATCCTTGGCAAAGGGTACCTGTTCTTGATCGTTACTTTGTTCAGCTTCCTATAGTCAATGCACAATCTAAGAGTACCATCTGTCTTCTTCGTGAACAACACTGGTGCACCCCAAGGCAATACACCCATCTTAATGTACCCCTTGTCCAACATTTCCTTCAATGGCAACTTTAACTCAACCAACTCAGGTGTGCTCATCCTGTAAACTTTTTTTGATGTTGGAGTTGCCCCTGGTACTAACTCAATAGAAAATTCTACCTCCCTGTGAGGTGGCAACTTTGTAATGTCCTCAGAAATACACCCTAAAACTATTGTAAAACTAGGTACTTTCTTAACACATCTACGTCATCAATCCCCTTACCCTTATCACTAGAATTGTGTACTGAAAATAACAAACACCCTTTCATGTGGCTATGCTTTTCTTTCATATTTGTCACCATCCTAATTGATGTAGTCTTCTTCTTCCCCTACAAAGTCCTCTTTTCCCCACTAACATCCACACACTCAATGGCCTTGATGAAGCAATCCACTTTGGTCCTGTGAAGTTATAGCCAATCCATACCCAAAATCATACTATATGATCCCAATCATAATACATTCAAATGTGATGTTGTAGGCATACCGTTTAACTCAATTGCATAATCTCTTACCCATGGTGAACTTGCTTCTTCGTACCTGTAGCGAACTGTACCAACCAAGATTTTGCATGCACTTCTTATCTCAAACCACACTTATCCACCAGGTCAATATTAATATAAATATAGTTATATTAAGGGTCAATCAAAATAGAAACAACTTGATCACAAAGCTTACCTTCCATATCGATGATTGATTCCTAATGATCTACCTACCTGTTGTCCATAGCTACATAAATTCGAGGAATGCTATGACCAACATCACCAACTTTATGCTCCTCCTAAGCACTATAGATCTAGGGTCTACCACCACTCTAAAACTTATGGGATAAATAATGTGAGGCAGTTATCCACACGACATTATATTATGAAAGTGTTGCAATAAGACCTTCAAGTTATGGTCCAAATAAATATTTGAAAAATAGTTTTTTTAATCATATTGAAAAACATATATTTATTTTTCAAGGTTAAATAATATAAATTGCATTGGTCAACATTAAACTAATAGTTCTCAATGATAAAGCCAATTTCTAGAGTCCCGCCTTGGCAGGAACTAGTAAGGCCAATGTCCATCATGTGACAAAATGTACTCATGTCATCAAATATGGAATTGGGATTTGAGAAAATAACCACTATAGATATAGACAATTTTACAAACTATAAATCAAACTTAATTTTTTCTTAAAGCATAGATAAATAGTTTAAATAGTTATGAAAACTAATAACAATGTGTGTTTGGAAAGATAAAATATATGTAGCCTACAACTAAGTAATATCTATAACATACCTTCTAATTCATCCGAGATTCTTCTACCAGCTCCAGAATCTCTTTTCCCAGGAAGTGCCATCCTGCCTGGAAGAAGTCAACAATGAAGCCATCCGAGCCTGGAGCAGTACCTTTCTTCATTGCTTTCACAGTTTCCTCTAACTCCTCTAAAGTGGCAGCTCTCATCAACGCTTTATTTTGGTCTTCAGTGACCAAACGAGGAATGGCAGAGCAAATTTCTTGGATTGCATGCATTCTATCAGCTTGGGGTTCCCTTAATATTTCTTTATGATGATCAATAAGGACCTATTCAATTTCAACTTTCTCAACCACTCTGTTCCCATTCTTATCTTTGATAGATAGAATCCTGTTTCTCTGTCTATGTTTGATCATAGCTTGATGAAAGAACTTAGTATTTCTTTCCCCCTCCCTTAACAATTTTATTCTCGATTTTTGTCGCCAGAGAATTTCCTCTTGCTTCCTTATTTCTTCAAGTTTGCCAAGAATTGTCCCTTCCTTACTGATGCTTTCCTCTGTTCTGCCTTCCAGAATCATTTTCTGCTGGAGAGTTTCCATTTCTTTTTCCAAATTTTGTTTGTCTTCCATAATATTGCCGAACTCCTTCTTGTTCCAATTTTTAATTTTCTCTTTCAGCTCTTTAAGTTTTAATTGAAACGTACGCATTTTTCCTTTGCCCTAAATCGTGCTTTGACTCCACCATTCTTCAACTTTTTTGATAAATTCAGGGTCTCTTAGCCAGAAGGATTCAAAACGAAAAGGTCTTTTTCCTTGGTTCACTTTGATGTCCACCTCAAGTCTGATAGGCCAATGATCAGACCCTAGGGAAGACATTATCTTTGCTTCTATAAATATATCCTTGTTCATGATACCTTCAGAAACAAGGAATCGATCAAGCCTGGAGGCAATTTGATTTTTACCCCCCCTCCTATTATTCCAGGTGCAAATCCTGTTTATAGTCTAGATGTCTACGAGCCTGAGGTCATCTATCAGATCATTGAACTTATCCATAAAGTGATCCATTTTTCTTATCCCTCCCTTCTTTTCTTCTAAAGATCTGATTAGGTTAAAATCACCACCAATTATCCAGTCAACTTCTAGATATAACCTACGAATGATTTTCATACTATTTAGGAAGTTTTCTTTTTCACCTGGAGAATGAGGTCCATACACCCGTGAAATGACAACCTGCTCTTTAGTTCCTACTATTTTGCCCTTAACTCCACTTTCTATGCTCTAATCCCTAAAGGTGATAATCTGGAAGATGCTAATGGTTCTCGACCCATAGCGTTGTGTAATGTTATTTATAAGATTATAACATCTATGATGGCCAAGAGATTAAAACCCTTGCTGGATAAGTTAATTTCTGCTGAACAAACAGGTTTCGTTGAAGGAAGGCAGATCCTTGATGGCCTGGTGGTAACTCAAGAAGTTATTCACTCCTTAAAAGTCAAGAAACAAAAGGGTGTGATGATTAAATTAGACCTGTCGAAGGCGTATGATCGATTAAGCTGGAACTATTTGGGAAAAGTCCTGGAGAGTTTCGATTTTTGTAGGAGGTGGATTGACTGGATTCATAGTTTGATCGCCTCCCCAAGTTTCTCTATCCTGGTGAATGGGATTCCCTCGAAAACTTTCTCTGCCTCTAGAGGTCTTCGTCAGGGAGATCCTTTATCTCCCTTTCTGTTCATTTTAGCTGCTGAAGGTCTGGGTCGGTTCATCAAGAAAGAAAGAGAAGCAAACAAAATAAAAGGTCTTAAGCTCTGGGGAAATAATCTGTGTTTAACTCATCAGCAATTTGTTGATGATATCATGTTGTTTGGAGAGCCAACAGTCAAAGAGGTAAAACACCTCAGAAAAATCCCGGATCTTTTTGCGGAGGCTTCAAATCTAGAAATTAATAGGGACAAATCTTGTGTCTTCATATTTAACGCTGTGGACCGAGTCAAAGCTCATCTTATAAGACTCTTGGGTTTCAGGAGGGGCGAATTTCCTACTAAATACCTGGGCAACATTTTGGACTTTACCTCCAAAAATATGAAAAATTGGCAAGGAATTATAGATAAGCTAAGCAATAAGGTGGCAAATTGGGCCTTCAGAACTTTAAATATAGCAAGTCGAATAGTTTTGGCAAAATCTGTCCTTCAAGCTATCCCTGTCTACCCTTTATCAATTATGGCAGCCCCCATAGGTATTTGTGCAAGGATAAGAGATATCATTAGAAATTTTATATGGAGAGGGGCAAATCAGAAGAAAAAATGGGCCTTAGCCTCTTGGTGCCAGTTGACTGAAAGAAAGGAGAAAGGAGGTCTGGGGTTGAGGGACCCTGAGACTCTCAATAAGGTGTTGGGAGAAAAACTTTGGTGGAGATGGCTTGGGGGGGAAATGATCTGTGGAAAATTATATGGAAAGCAAAATACAATATGCCTGAGTCTGCAGTAGAAATCTTAAAGCGGAAGGATACCCCTAGAGGGTCTTCGGTCTGGGACCTAGCTCGTCTTAACAGGGATCTGGTGGAAAAGCATTCCTTCTGGGAGATTCGAGGTGGCGAGGATGCTAACTTCTGGGAGGATAAATGGCATCAGAAGGAAAGACTAAGCTCCATTCAGGGTCTCCAACAGGTCCATGACAGAATTGGAAGAGACAGACCTCTCGTCAGGGACTATTGGAAAGTTAATAACCCAGAAGAAAGTTGGAGAACATGGGTGGATCTGACGGAGTGGGACGGAGAGTTCAGCTCGGACCACAAAGCAGTCTTCAGTAAGGAGGTTGAGTCAAGAAAGATTAAAGCCCGCAATGGCAGGGATATTATCCGTTGGGGGAATTCTATGAAAGGCTCGTTCACTACTAAGGAGGCCTATTTCCTAACCTCAGTGCAATCTGGAAATGAAGAGAACCCCGACTGGAGAATAGTTTGGGAAAGGAATTGGTGGCCGAAAGTCTCCATATTTATCTGGCTGGCATCAAAAAACAAAATCCTCACCTGGGATCGGATTCAAAAGAAAGGTTTTATTGGCCCATCGAGATGCTGTCTGTGTAATTCGGAGGGGGAAACCATAAATCATCTGCTAATAAATTGTCCCTTTGCCAAGACCCTGTGGATAAACACCAAAAGATCTTTTGGTAAACCTGAAAATGCCCCCCGTGAATTCAATGACGTGGTTTTCCAATGGAATAAGGAAGTCTTTCAATGTAAAGTAGTCAGGAGAGCTTGGGACCTCATCTCCGGATTTATCCTCTGGATGATCTGGAAGGAGAGGAATCGCAGGATATTCCAGAACTCAGCAATGGAGCCGGAAGTCATTTGGGGAAAAGCAATTAAGCTTCTACGAGAAACAATCTTGGTGGAAAATTGGGTTGGGGAAGATTGGAAGGCCAACCCGATGGAGGAAGAAATCCTGAACAGATTAAATTTAAAATTCGAAATGGTTTTTCATAAACAGAATCCCAACCATGAGATGCGGTCCAAAATCCCGGATAAATTCTACTATCCCAAAGAAAATTTCATCAAATTGAATTTCGATGGGGCCTCTAAGGGGAACCCAGGCAAAGCTGGCTTTGGTGGTATCTTCAGGGACAACAGTAATCAGGTAAGATGGATTTTTGCTGAGTGGGGGGGGGGAATGACAAATAATGAGGTAGAGTTCTGGGCTCTGCATCAAGGCTTATGAATTGCGGTCAGAAATGGATACTCCAACCTCGAAATCACAGGGGACTCTCAAATCGCGGTGGAGATGCTAAAAAAGCTCTGCAATGGCCGGAATTGGGAAAAAGTCACAAGTAGTTGGCGAACAGCCGGAATAGTCCAGGAAATTGCAGAGCTCCTGCATCACATTGAGTATAAGGTAATAAACCATGTGAGGCGGAAAGGGAACCAGGCGGCTGACTTCCTGGCAAACTGGGGATGCATGGGCTGCAACATCTCGGTGGATGTTCAATGGAGAGCGGTTTGCGGGCATCAGGAATGGTTAGACCTGGCAACCATCATCAAGGCGGATCATGACCAAGCCACCGGTAGAGAGGTGGAGAGCGATGAGCTGGAGCGCCAGAGGGACGTGGAGAGTCCAGCCCACGTAGGCTCATTATGATTAAGATCCTCATGCGAATGGTACCACTCGTGCGGAGCTTTGGGGAAGGACGGAATTTAGGACAGGAGGTTAAGGAACGTCAGAGAGGCCTGGAAGAAGAGATCGGTGATCGACATGGGAGATCACATCGAGAAGGTACGTAATCTGAGGGGAATTCTTCACCTTACATCAACCCAATGGCAGATTCGAACTGGTGTGGAAATGGCGAGTACATGTCAGAGGCTATAAATAGTAATAAATCAAACAGGATGGTTGATAGGAATTGCCATGCTTGCGGGAACAGATGGCAGGATTCGGACAGATGGATGGATAGTAGGAGTTGGCTCCGAGATTCTATAAAAACCTGCATGCAAAGCACCCACCCTCAGAGAATTGCAACTAGCTTCAGCAGCGCGAAAGGCGTCACTGGTTGTCTGAGGACCTCCTGCATTATTTTTAGTCGGCATTCGGTGAACGGAGTTACGGAAACAAGAAAGAAGGCTCAACTAGTAGAGGAAATGGAAGCTGCGCGGACCAAGGTGGCTGATAGGAAAGGAAAAGGGGTTGCGAAAGAAGAGGTCTTGGACGATGTATTTGAGATCCCAGATACTTCAGACGAGGGCGGGAGCAGCAACCCGAGTATGAATGCTGAAGAGTGGGAATGGTATGCCCTGGGTGTTAGTCAGCGGAGCCGGCGCGGCAGATGGGTTCCTACGCACGAGCGTCGAAGGAGGATCCGCCAAGGTGTCTGCGAGACTGCTCCTAGCCGTGGTCAGAACAGCGCGGCCAGTAAAGCCCAGGGCAGTAAGGAAGAGGTCCCTGAGCCAAGCCGTTGTCCTAGCAGGAAGGCCAGACAATCCTTCGAGCATAAAATTCAGCGGGCAGAACGTGCTTACGCTCAGAACACCAACCCTAAAATCAGGCGCATCATCCAAAATATGGAAGAAGAAGCAATTCAGGCTCAATCAGAGTCAGAAATGGAGGATTGGGAGTTGCTGGTTCATGACCCTGGTAATACAAGAGGAAGGATGTCTCTTTTCAAACAATCCCTTCATATTTATTGGGTAATGAAACGGTTGCTAGCCAAAGCTTTGGAGCAGGTGGCCTCTGAAATGGCTGAGATGGCTCAGGGTGTTCCTAATTTGAGGCGTGAAATCCGCATCCTGCAAATCTCCATGGAGATGCAAGGGAAGCAGCTTGAAGAGATTCAGCAATTGCTCAAGACCAGCCAGCAGAGGAACTTCAAGGAGGACTCTCCAATCTTTGCTAATGCAGTTGAGTAGTCTTAGTTCTTGTCTACCTTCTGATGATTTTGCGGTATTTAGATAATTTAGTCAGCTTCCCTCTTTTTGTAATGGACAGTCTATATATGCATATCAGTAGAATTAGACCAGGGAAGGACTGTAATGTCCATTTAGCTAGGAAAAAGAGACTGCGGGACTTCTTTTTTTGGTATGGTGTTAAAAACTTTAGGTGGACACCCTACTCGGTTTCCCCTGGTGGGCGGGTAGCTGGTCCACTAATTTTGATGTAATTTTCTGATATGTTAATAGAAAATGAGAAACACCACCTTTGCCTACAAAAAAAAAAAAAAAAAGAAATATCTATAACATAACAAATGTATTGAAAAATTGTTTACCTACCAAATGTATTGCAGAGCAATTTGTATGCCATGTTGAACTTCAAATTTCCTTTGTTTTGTATTTTACATTTTGTTGTACTTTACACTTATACCATAGTTATAATACTCAATATCAATCTAATGGTTTTCTCTTGTTTCATTCACATTACATTTTAACTAACAAAATATTCATAACTATCATATCTTAACTCTTTTTTTTAATAAAAATGATTAAAAGCAAGTCAATTATACATATGTATTCCATAAATGATAACCCCAAGTGATAGCTCAGTTGGTCGAGTTCTCGTTGCTAAGTACCTTGTCAATTCGGAGGTCACGATATCAAATCTCCTCAACGCCCTTCGGGATAGGCCTGACATATTAGGCCAACAGGTAGATCCCTTTAGATGAATTTTCCCAGATTATTGCCCGTGGATGTATTCCATAGATTATAAAATTATTATTGTCTATTTTAGAATAGGGTTGTTAGAATTTAAATTTAATTATCAATAAGTAATAGATGGATGGTACCATTATCAAATATCCACAAAATATTTATGTTGATAGGCATGCCTATTTTGGAATATAGATTTTATTTCATTATTGATAATTAAATTTAAATTCTAGAAACCCTAATCCAAAATTGCTTCATCAGGTGGTTCTCCATTTCTGTTTCCCTCTCTTCTTAAATAAGTCTCTGAATTTTTACTTGAAATATTTTTGCATTTATCTGTTCTTCTTTTTGTGGTTTCATAATTGAATCTTTTCTTGTAAAACTCCACTTCCTTCTCCAAGTTTTTAACCTCCGCCTCTCTTTTTACAAGTACTTCATTTAAAAGTTGCAAAGCTTCTTGATCATATTTTGTTGGTTCCTCCATCATCCTTCGGTACTGCAATGCCTACATTTTTATTTGTGATTTCTCCTCCTATGGACGTGTGATCATGGCCATAGCCTGACTTACAATAACTGCAGAAGTGCTACGCTCTTCTTCTAATTTTGTGTAAATATGATTTAGAGGCTTATGCTCTAGCTCAAGTTGTCATTTCAAACCATCAACTGCACTTTCACCCCTATTTCACTTATACTGATCCCATCCAAAGAGTTAAAACCATTATCATTTCTCTCAACTAATAACCTCTTATGTAGGATATGAAAACCTTCTATGAAACTTGGTGTTCCAAGAGTTCTATACTCATCTACAACACTTGGACCACCTAATGTACTTTGATCTAATTCCTTAGATAAGCCTCTTTCCAAAATTTTAACCTCTTCTTAAGGTTTGTTTTCTTCCTCCCTTTCAACAAAAGGATTCACATGTATCCTATGTGATTCTTCCTGCCTATTATTCGATTCAATATTTTCAGACCCTGCATCCTCAACCAAGTCTATCTCATTCAATTGGCACCTTCAAGACCCACCGTGGGTGGAACTCCACGCTGGAAATGAAATGAAATGATATTTTAAGGTCCACAAGACTAAAAATAGTCTATGAGACCATTAGTTCCCTATTTTTCACTTTTTGCAATTCAATCCTTTTTCAATTCAAATTGATGGTGAGTTTTCCCAAACTTTCAACAATCCCCTTGCTAAAAAGACAATGCCAAGAAATTGATGCTAACATGTTCTCATAACTTTCTATAATGTCTTTGAATGCATCACATTCCAAAATGAAATATTTTTCCGATTCCACTGCCCCAAATGTGTCAACACACCCGTTCTTCCCAAGCTTCTTTAGGCCCTTTCCACCATCCTGTTTCACATCGAAGTTGATGTAGGTTGGTCCTTAATTGAGCAATAAAAACCTTTTCCCTCCACAAAATGCTAGCTCCAATGAACTATTTTTGTTGTAGATCACACATAGGGTTGAATTCCTCAATGTAGTACTTCTTCTTTCTACCCAACTCTTTTCCCCATACCTTTTTATGAAACTTCTCCACAACAAACTCCTTTATCTCCTTGCTATTTTTGGGACAGACATTGAGGTAGATATTCCATTTTTGCATCCATGTGTAGTTTTGTTTCATCCATGTTTTCTTTCTTTCACTCATGCCTTCATTGAAGATAACATTAGGCCATCTACCTACTCTCATTTGTTCAGTTATTTTTAGATATATTATGAGCTGTACCATGGCAATTACTTCGATGGGAGTTGCTCCTATTTCAGTCAACATTATCTCATAAGGTATTGAACTTTTTATTTTTAACTTGCTCATGATCAAGCGTTTTTGGATTTTCTCAATTTGTTTCCATTTTGAGACGGGGTGCTGCTAGTCTACAATTCACTCCCATATAGCATCATTGGACAAAATAGGAGTCCAAAAAGCACTTTATTCCAATCCCATAACTCTACCTTTCTACATCTGTTTTGAAGAGCATATAATGCTTTCCACCCTCCTAAAATTATCTTCTTTCTATAGTCTTCCCAATTGAATTTCTTGTTGAAATCAATCTCGAGGTACTTGTAATCATTTACCTAAAAAAATTTGTCTTCAAAGAAGAAAGTATGATGGCTCTGCTTCCTTTTATTAGAGAAAATCATTATTTTGGTCTTGCTAGTATTGACTTGCATCCCCACTGCTCTACAAAAATGCTCAAGGGCATATAAGTTCATTTGCAATCCATGTGTTGATTTAGAAATTAATACAACATCATTACCATATAAAAGAAGCTTTATCATAAACTCCCCCAACCGAACACCATCTCCACCTTGTAGATTTAGCCACTCTTTCAATTTATCAATATATAAGCCAAAAAGAGTATGGGATAAGGGGAAACCTTGCTTGACTCCAATGTCACTTCTAAATATTTCTAAAATACCTGCTGAGGTTCTAATCTTGACTTTCACCTCTTCATAAAGTCTGTACACAGTGGCTCTATAATGCACATGAATTTCAATTTCTTCCATTCTACGCGACAACTTATCTGTAGGGACTCTGTCAAATGATTTTTTGAAGTCAACAAAGTAGCAAAATACTTCTTCTTTGTCCCCCCAAACATTTTCAACAATGTGTCTCAACGTGATACCCTAGTCCATTGTAGAATTCTTCGGCCTAAAACTCGCTTGTCCTCTTTCCCTCTTTTATTTTTGTAGAAAATCCTATAGATTCGCAAGCTAATGCAATTTTCTAAATAAAGAGACAAGAATCTACTTCTACTCTTTACAACAGAGGCCCATAAACATTGAGAAAAAATAATCAATAGAGGAAGAGAATCAAAGGCACATAACACAATAAATATCCGGGGAAAGCTACAACTCAAAACCCCACTATATGTTTTGTATTAATCCAAAAAATCAAGATGAAATTACAAGGCTTGTTCTCTGTAGAATAATTCCAGCACTTAAAAATCCAATCTCCAACTCATAAGAAAGCTCAAGTCCAAAGCTTATCCAATTCACAAGCTCTCCAAGTCTCTATTCCAATGTGTAATTCCTATGAAGAATAGCTTGTATTTAAAGGAAAAAAAAGCCTCTAAAAATAGCGCAATCCCTCAAGTATCAGTTCCAAATTGCATGCACTATCAGTGCAACTCAGAAAAATCTAAAAGAAATCATACACTGTCCCTACACTCTAGTCTCAACTGGGTATTTCTTAGAATCGACATGCATGAGTTTCTAATGAGTAAATATCCAATTAACTAGAGTAGCACTAGTGGAAGTCATTACTGTCGCCACTGACTGTTAACTCACTATTAGTTCTCTCAATCAGTTTGAGGACTAATTTAACTGAACTAACTCATGAAACTAAGTCTTTTAATTTACAACTCACAATTAACTCACACTAGACTCCTACAAAGTAGGGAGAACATATACATGAATTCCAAAAGACTTCCAACATGAATTTCCTAAGTTAAGTAAGTTTAATAAACTTAATTTAACTATTTTAAGTTGTTATGAGAATAGAATTCGAATTTAATTCACAGTTTAATTCAAGGACAATTTAAACTGGAATTTCTTGTTTCCATTTATCAACACTCCCTCTCAACAAGAAATGGATTATCAACTACCCTGATCCTGTCTCTGTGAAACTCAAATTTACATCTTGACAATGCCTTTGTCAAGATGTCAACGTCTTGCTCCTCTGTGGGAATGTAATCTAACAACATGATCTGCTTCAATATACAATCTCTAAGATGATGATACCGGATGTCAATATGCCTGGACCAATCATGAAAGACTTGACTTTCAGAGAGTTTTATACAACTCTAATTATCACAATAAATCATTGTCGGATCCATCTGCTAACCAAACAAACCAACCATGATCTTCCTCATCCAGATAGCTTCACATGTTGCTTGACTTGCAGCCATGTACTCTGCGTCTTCCAAACTGAGTGCAACCGATCTTTGTTTCCTACTGTACCAAACCAAGAAACTGTCACTGACCCAATACTAAATATCTCTCCTAATGTGTTCTTCCTGTCGGATGGACTCCCTTCCCAATCTGCATTGGTGAAGCCTTCAATCTTCACTCCCTCTATCTATCTATACCATAACCCAAACTGAGTAGAGCCTCTAAGGTATGTCAATGCATGCTTTGCCGCCTTCAAATACAACTTGGTAGGCCTAACCATCACTTGACTAAGCTGGTTAACTACATAGCACATATCTAGTCGTGTGTTCACCAAGTACATGAGTGAACCCACAAGCTACTTGTAAACAATAGCTTCCACTACTTCCCCCGAAGTAGCATCCTCCTTCCTCTAGTTACCAGCTAGAGGATTCTCCATAGGTTTACTGCTCTCCATGGGTTTACCGCTCTCCATGTGGAATCTCCTGAGTATCTTGTTGGAATAATTTCCTTGATATACAAACAAATCCCCATCTACCTGCCATACCTCCATGCTAAGAAAGTAATGCATGATCCCCGTTTCCTTCATCTTAAACTCTCTTGCAAGGTCGTCCTTGCAAGATTTGATGAACTTCTCATCACCTATTAGTATGAGATCATCTACATAAAGTACAATGATCAACAACTTACCTTCCACCACTATGTGATACAGGTTCACATCTACTTCACTCTTCATGAAGCCCAATCCAGTGAAGTAGCTATCTATCTGGGTGTACCAAGCACAGGGTGCTTGCTTCAGCCTATACAATGATCTCTTGAGTCAGAACACATGCAACTCATGGTCCAAGGTTTCAAAACCTTCATGCTACTCTATGTACACCTCTTCCTGAATCATGCCATTGAGGAAGATAGTCTTCACATCCATCTGATGGATCTTCTAACCCATCTATGCTGATAGTGCAAAAATAGATTTGATTGATGAGTACCTTGCAATATGAGCAAAGGTCTCATCATAGTCAATCCCCTCTACCTTTGAAAATTCACGGACCACAAATCTCACCTTATGCTTCTCCACACTACCATATGCATCTTGATTTACCTTGTAAAGCCAACGAGAGCTCACAACTGACTTGTCCTCCGGTCTTGGGACCACATCCAAAACACTATTTCGAACTCTGGAGTCATACTCCTCCACCATTGCATCAACCCAAACTGATTTTTTCATTACTTCTTGAAAGGAAGATGGCTCTATCACAACACACACACACACCCATAAGTCATGTATCCAGTGTACCTCTCTAGTGACCTCCTCTATCTGCGCTAAGAAGAGGGTGCTCCCACATTCTCCTGTGCATCATCCAACAATTTTTTAGCCTCTCTAGTGTGCTTTCTTCCCTCTCTTGAAGACTTTGCCTGAGTGGATGTATCCATTCTCTGAACCTCTGCATGTGGTTGATCCACATCAATCTGAGTCCCCTCAATCGTAGGAGCTAAAACCTCCTCATTCGCATGTAGATCAAGCTCCCTCTCAAGGGATACTCACATGGCCTTCTCCTCATCGAACCTAGTATCCCTAAGAACCACTGTCATCTAACTGGTCTGCATGTACCCCTGATAGTTGTGGGGTGTATTAGTGTACCCCACAAAGTTCCCCAACTCTGTTTTTGGCTCAGGCTTCTTTCGTGCATCTTTGGTCACATGGCAATAAATCGATGACCCAAAAATCCTGAACTGGCCAACATCTGGCCTCTTACCAGAATAAGCCTCCTCTGGTGTCTTCATCTCAAGTATTCAAAGTGGGCTACAGTTCTGAACATAAACCATTATGTTGCATGCCTCAGCCCACAAGTGTAGTGGTAGGCCCTGATCATGCAACATCGCCCTTTCTTCCCCTATTATGCTCTTGTTCTTCCTCTCGGAAACCCCATTTTGTTGAGGGTTATGGGGTGTCATCAATTATTGTTTAATCCATTCCACTACACAGATGTTCTTAAACTCATTTGAGACATACTCACCACCGTTATCACTCTGTAGAGATTTAACCTTCTTTCCAGACTCTTTCTCTACCAATTCTTTGAACTCACAAAACTTTGTGAAAGTTTGATCATTTTTCTGCATAAAAATTACCCAAAATTTATTAGAATAGTCATCAACAAATATAACATAATACTTGTGTTTGGCCATGGATGCTCTTGAGAATGGTCCACACACATCTGAACGGACTCTCTCCAGAATAGACTCTGCTCGATTTTCATTGTCTCCAAAGGAAGGCTTGGTGTATTTTCCCAAAGTACAACCCTTGCATGTATCAAATTTCTCAAGCGCACCTTTGGGAAGATCGGTAGATATTTGCTGCAATATCTTCAAATTCCCATGATGAAAATGGCCCAATTTCCTATGACACAACTCGCCGATGTCTCGTCTCAACATCTTTTCCGCTTTGAACTCAAAACAGCACAATCCTCTACCTCTATCGTATAGAGATTCTGAACTCGAATCCCTATCTTCTTTACTTGACCTGTAAAATTGTAAATATTTTTATTCTACTACAGTAAGAACAAACTAGTTACTATTGTTGTTACTTGTTTTAATAAATAATATTGTTAATTTTGTTAAATAAGAAATGACTAGATATTAATAGATGTTGTAACTTCTTTTGGAAGAAATTGGAAAGGCAATTGCCAGAAAATAAACCCTAACTACCTCCCCTAACTAGGAAAGGGGCTCCCAAGAAAAGGGAGTAAGGGGAGGAAAAAATTGGGCTGATAGGTCAGACAGTAAAGAAAAGAAAAATGCTAAGTCTCATGATGACCAGAGAGCATGAGCACAGTGTGCGAACAAACTTGTAGAAGACAGAGGTCTTACGAGCAAGCTTGGGGAGAGATTTGGTCTTGTAGGATGAATCTCATGGTCGAGTGGATGACAGTCAACAGAAAACGAAGGTGAATTTTACCAGTGGTGTCCTTTATATTCTTGGAAAGACTAGGTAAGTTGAAACCCACCTGGAGAAAATCTATTGAATAATTCATTTATGTGTGTAATATTTGTTTATGAAAGGTAGAACTGATATGCTTTACTTCAAAAGATAGTAGAAATTGTTTTGTTAAGAAATAGACCTCTATTCCAGGAAAAAGATAACGTAGGGTTATTCTATGTAAAACTGGTCTTGATTCTATACTCGGAAATAGCAAGTTGATATATGTTCTATATTGGTTAAATACTTATATGCAGAAAGAATTATTCGCTATTGAAGTAATGACAGAATGATGTCAGCTACTATAATGTTAAACAAATTATATATTCAGAAAGAATCATTCGCTATTGAAGTAAGAATGATGTCGACTACTATAATGTTAAACAAATTAGGCCCAAGATGGCACATTTAGTTTCTTTAGAAAAGTTAGTTACCAAGCCAAGAAAAAAAAATTGTCGCAATACTGTAGTAGAATTAGAAAGAAAATGCAAGGCCAAGCCTGGAAAATCCATTGAATTATTGTAACAGAATTAAAATAACAATTACATGGCTAAGCCGAAAAACTGTTGTAACATGATATTAGCATAAACTACATAACACCAAATAGGTCAAATGGACCAGTATAGGAACATATGTGCCAAACCCAAGTCTCTATAGAGTTTCCTTCCATAACCCTAAGCCGAGAAGGAACCCTTAGAGAATCATAATGACCTGAGATGAACAAGCACTATACCGATAAGCGGGAGAGAAAACCCGTAGTAGTAAAACACAATTTATACCAAATATGGAAATGTGTTGCAGAAAGACAAAGAACGGATAAATATATGGACCAAATGACATGCACAACAAGATTTATTTTCTCATAACTACACAGAACTGCTAGATCTAAGGGATATCCATAGATTTACACAAGAAAAGTTAAAAGTATTGTCTATTCTTCTATAAGCAAGAATAATTCAAAATCATATAATCAGTCAATAGAGATGAATGCATATTCTACATAATTGGAATGCAAACGAACCAAACCATATTCCAGAATATTAAGGGAGAACTTGAAACAAAATCCCAGATAGACAGATACATATAAACGCATAGAAGTCTTTATCGCCTCAGCCTAAATTCAATCTTAACTAGAATAGTTTAGCACATCCAGATAACATTCAAGGCCTCAGTCCAAGCTTAAGTAAAATGGAAAAATAAAATAACTTAGCTAGAGAGATTTACAGGGTCTCGGCCCCAAAATAATCTTAAATAGTACTATTACATTAGACCCAGTTCAAAATGTTATAGACTCCCACAGAGCTAACTAAAAGAGAAACAGAAACATGAGAGGCCATGACTCGCAGAAGCCAAGAAAAAGAAACGAAAAGGGTGCTCCTCTCTGGAACAGTTAAGGATGAGTGCCATGACAGAGATTTAATAAGAAACAAGACTGTAAAACCCTATAGTTGCAGAACTGGAATAGAATCTCTAGCAACTCCGATAATCTGAGAACCCCAAACTGACGAATTAACCCATGACATCGAAAATATCAGCAGAGCCACTAAGAGCTTACCCGAAGGCCCTCGTTTGGGGAAGATAGCTAGGAGACTTTTTCCCTTCCCTCACTGAGAGCTGGCACCCCTTGGCCCCGCAACCAGTATCCTTGCAATGAGAAAGCGAGGAAAATTATTACTATAAAAATTATGATGAAACAAAAATAAAACAAATGCACATTGAGGATAACTCACCTAGGGAAACACTTACATGAATAAGGAAACATGTGGATTACACAATCAGTGGAGGGTGTTTCGACAGCCTAGCCTCTGTGGTCGAACCCTCAAAATGAAGACCCTACATTGTAAATTGATCCAACCAACGAAAGGAGTAGCGGTGCAGGAGCAGGCGCCAAGGAATAAAGGGACAGAATGAACCCTACCTTTGGCATGCACGAATGTGAAACCCTTTGAAAAGAGCTCAACCCTCGGATCAAACAATCAAAGTCTTTGTTGTAGATGGGAGGAGGAACCCGAGGCGCACAGTTGCAAATGGATAGCTTGCCCGTGCCACGCCACCATGACAGAGCAGGAGTAAATAACATGCCAGGTGCGAAGATCGAGTGTATTATACAGCTAGAGAGAGTTAAATGCGACTGTAAGGGAAGTACTGTGGACTTAAATGTAGCTGACAGTGACTATAGTGGGGTCAATCTCATCACTGTTTATCGGAAAATTTTACCGACGTTTACCAAGTTTATTTTACATAGCCTTGTATTGTTATTGTAATAAAACCTAAGGTGGAAAACCATGTCCTAGTTTATAGTATTAAACTTTTTCTTAATATCATTTACGTATGTTAATTAAGGTGTGTTAATAGGTGTATGGCATGTGGTATCAGAGCTCAAGCTATCAAAACTACGACCTCTGGAAAATATTTTAAGCGAAAATAACGTGTTTATTTTTTTTTGTTTTTTTTGTTTTGTTTCTGACCTGTGGTAACAGATAATTTGATGAGTCTAGGGAATCAGTAGAACAACAAACTATGAGGGGGATAGATAGTGTTCCACACAGGAATGTGGTTGGCTCAGGGCTTGCAACATTTCCTAAAAATAATCCTGAAATATGGGTGCAGTTAGGAGAGGAGACTCACAACACTAATCTTACAATATTGGAAACAGTTCAGGAACTGAAGAATGAGATGGCCCACCTACGGGAGGACAATGAAAGTTTAACCATGGAACAGGAAAAAATTATGAAAAGTTTGTCCAACAAGCAAAATCAACGCCAGTTGATCCCTAGCCCTGAATAGGAACAAATGTCAGGAGAACAAGGTTGCCACACGGAACTTGAAGGAACAGTAGGAGGGGAGGAGAATTGGGAGGAGAAGTCAGATAATGCTTCTGAACATCCCACATCTAAAAGGCAGCGAGTGGAATTGCAAGGTGAATTTCGGAAGATTAAGTCCCCACTCTTTGATGGAGAATTGGAGGAGGCCACCGCATTTCCAACTATATGAATATGATCACAATCTAAAAGCTCGGTTGGCTATCTTCCAATTACAAGGGAAGGCCACCTTATGGTGGGAAGAGTTCAAGATTTGTTCGAGGGGTAAATGAACATAATATAACTTGGGAAAATTTCCAAAAATATTTTAAGGAAAGATATTTGACCGAACGATTCTATGAAGAAAAAGAAAAAGAAGTTCACAACCTGAGACTTGGGTAGCAAATAATGGATGAGTTTATCACTCGATTCACCTCTTTACTCCATTATGTACCTTACATATGAGAGGAAAATGCCAAGGTTCAACGGTTGGTCAGCAGTCTACCCTTGGCAATGAGAAAAAGAATTGAGTTCGATAACCCAAAAACGAGGGATGAGGTTATACAAAAGGCCAGAATCTGCTATCAGCAAAGTAAGAAGAAGGGAGAAATTTTGGAAAAAAGATGGGCTGACAAGAAAAGTAGTAAGATATCTATGGGTAATAAAGGGAATCGTGGTGGTGCGAGCAAAGGATTTACCAATGGACAAAACAATAGAAATCAACACAAGAACTAGCCCAGATTTAAGCCACCCTCTAAACCCAAATTCAGTGAGCAAACTGGTAAAATAGATAGCGAAGGGACAGCGAGGCCTCCAGTACAATGTTGGGGATGTGGAGGCCCACACTATGTTGAAACATGTTCTCATCGAAAAGGCACCGAACAGGTTTTGCAGATCCACGAAGCATCTACAGTAGGCGACGTGGCCCGAAGTATATTGAAAATTAATGCCACTCTTGAAGACCATCAGGCAGAATATCAGTCGACTATGGTGGAGTTTGAAGGTAATATTCTTGATCATACTGTGCCTGTATTAATTGATCCTAGAGCTATTAAGCTACGTTTGTCCTAAAGTTGTGGAACAATGTAAATTACAGACTGTCAAGTTTAAAAACCCTTGGCTGGTATAGCTGGTAACCGAGGCAAAGAGACGTGTGTTGGCCAAGGTCAATAACTATCCTTTGAAAATAGCTGGTCAGCATTTGATGGCAGATCTAAGTGTACTTCCCATTGGATCGTACGATGTATTGATAGGCATGGATTGGTTGGAAAAATGTTGGTCCATCATAAACTGTAAAACAAAAACTAACAGCTACAAGAATGAACTAGGGGAAAAGTTGTAAATGCAAGGTATCCCAAGGCCAGTACAAATTTAACCAATAATCGACTCCTAACTAGCAAAGTGTATTAGGAAAAAGTGTCAGGTCTATGCTATACAGGTTGGTTATACCAACTCCAAAGACAAGATTACCACTTTGGAAAGTATTCCAGTGGTCTAAGATTTTATTGATGTATTCCTTGAGGAGATTCCAGGACTGCCACCCAAGAGGGACATAGACTTCACTATTGAGTTGGAGTTGGGGGTAGCCCCGGTGTCTCGCGCTCCCTATCGTATGATCATACCAAAATTGACAGAACTAAAAATGCAATTGCAGGAGTTGTTGGATAAAAATTACATTCACCCCAGTGTGTGGCCCTGGGGAGCTCCCATGCTATTCGTCAAGAAGAAGGATGGAACCCTTCGTATGTGTATGGACTACCATTAGCTAAATAAGTTGAAAATAAAAAATAAGTACCCTTTACCCCGTATTGATGAACTTTTTGACCAAGTAAAAGGGGCAACCATATTTTCAAAAATTGATTTACGATTGGGATATCACCAAATTAGGATCAAGGAAGAGGATATAGCCAAAACTACCTTTAGAACTCATTATGGACATTACGAGTTCGTGGTATTACCCTTTGGGTTAACCAATGCCCCCGCGACTTTCATGTGTTTAATGAATAGCATATTCCATTGGTACTTAGAAAAATTTGTGTTAATTTTTATTAATGATATACTAATATATTCTCGGAATATGGAGGAACACCTTAGGCTGGTTTTGCAAACTCTCCAGGAACATCAGTTGTATGCCAAATATAGCAAGTGAGATTTCTTTAAGGAAAAAATTCAATACTTAAGACATATTATTACTAAATATTGAATCGCGGTGGATCCTGGGAAGATAAAGACCATATTGGAGTGGCAAGTACTGAAGGATGTAGCGGGTATAAGATCCTTCATGGGATTAGCAGGTTACTATAAACGGTTTGTGGAAGGATTTTTTAGAGTAGCCTATCCTATCACCTCCCTACAGAAGAAGGGGAAAAGTTTTAAATGGACAGCCAAATGCCAAAAAAGATTTGAGCAACTTAAGCATCTACTCACCATGGTGCCAATACTAAGCATAGCAGATCCAAGTAAGGACTATGTGGTGTGCACAGACGTAAGTAAGGAAGGGGTAGGAGGAGTATTAATGCTGTTGAAAAATGTGCAACAAGAAATGTTAAATTTAGAATGTGCTAAAAATAGACCTGCTAAAAATAGCATGTCTAAAAATAGCAGTTTGGCTAGTGAGGTTCATTGGCACATTGGGGTGAGAGGTGAAACTGCTAAAAAAAGAAAGTTCTAAAAATAGCATTTCTGGGTCCCTTCCTATTTATAGCAGTCCCTAGTCTATCTATAAGAAGAAAAATTATTTTTGGTCTTAACAGTAGTTTGAAATATTAATTAATTAATTCTCCATGAGTTAATAAGGAAAAGAAAACTTGAAGTCTTTGTGAGAACATGCAATTATTTCTCCACTAATTGGGGAATGTGTCCTTGATTTTCTCCACTGATTGAGGAATTAAGGATGAGTTCTATATTGAGAGGATTAGTTGACTTAGTTTAACTTAGTGAAGTTCAGTTAGATTAATTAAATAAGATGTTAAATTAATAAGATATAGTTTGTTGATGCTTGCATGCATGTGACAAACTATTATTTTCAGATAACTATGTATTCACTCATGGATAATTGATGCATGTCAGTTTTGTCAGAGACCCAGTTGAGATCAAAGAAGGGATAGTGTACTATCAGTTGGATGAATATTTTTCATATAAAGGAAGCTCATCCATGATGAGGATTTATCTCCTTCAGGTTTGTGCAGTTAGATCAAAGGTTAGTGAGTGTGTGAAGAGGCCAATTTACATAGGTGGTAGCACTAGACTCCAAGGAAACTACACAAGGAAATAGGAGGCTTGGAGGGCAGAGGAGAAGGTTTTTGAGAAGCCTTTGACTATCTATGAGTAGCAAAGGGATTGTACTGAGAGCTAGATAGCTTCCGAGCTAAGGCTTTGTGTAATCCAGACTATATTTCCACTTGTATGATAATACAAAGATGGGGTTTTAGGCAGGTGCTTTCCCTTGGTTATATCTTCTGTGTTAGTGTGTTTGATTTCTCCATATTAGTTATATGTGTTCTTCTTGATGTTGCTCATGTTCGATTAAGCCTCTGCTCAATTATTGTAGAAGCAGATCAAGTGTTTTGCTTTAGTACATTGCATTAGCAGGTGATCTACAGGTGAGAATTTCTACATGGTATCAGAACTAGCTAATTTGTAGAAAAAGTTCTATATGGTATCAGAGTTAGCTAATTTGTAGAAAAATTTTACAAAATTATACAAATGCAGGAAGGTAAGATAATCACCTATGAATCTAGGAAACTAAAGGATTATGAGCAAAAATATTCCGCTTACAATCTGGAGTAGGCAGTTGTTATTCACGCTTTAGAAATTTGGAATCACTATCTCATGGGTAAATAGTTTTTGTTGATGATGGACCATCACAGCTTGACTAATTACTTCAACTAGCCTAACCTAAATTCTAGGCAAGCTCGGTGGGTAGATTTCTTAAGTGGTTTTGACTTCGAAATTAAACCCCTGAAAGGGAAAGAGAATCGGGTAGCGGACGCTTTAAGTTGGAAGATACACTGCCTCTTTGAAATTTCTTGCTGTTATGAAACCAACTCAAGAAAAGGATAGAAAAGATAGATCAACGCCTTATTATTCAGCCTCTTTGAGGGGGCAACCTCCTTTACATTACATAAATGAACAATTCTTGGATGATTCAAATGACAAAACCTCCTTTCTATATGTAGGAGTCTAAGGAGCCACAATATAACCTATCCGACCTAACAATAATAATATAAAGCCACAAAAATAACAATAGAGGGATTCTATGGGACACAGTAATAATAATATGGGGACAATAAGGGCACAACAATATTAATGAGGGATACAACTACAATAGTAATGGGGTAATCACTAGTATTATAGGGACCCAACATGCCCCTCTCCTTCAAAAAAGTGTTGTTCTTAATGCTTGAGTAGTTCTGGATGCTTCTGTATAAAATTTTCATCCTCCCATGTGGAATCTTCAGTGGATAAGTTCTTCCACTTGATAAGATACT
>APFE030696846.1:87760-109414 GCA_000404065.3 Pinus taeda | reverse complement strand
TAAATTCCAATAAAAAAAGATTTAAAAAAAATTGAAAATGAAAATTAAGTGTAAAATCAAAACAATTTTAGTTTAAACTCAACCTAATTTATATTTATATTTTTTTAACATTAGTTTGATAAAAATTAAAATATCCATTATTTCACATATCTCCACTCCATTGAAAATTCAGTTTTATCTTTTTTGTTTTTTTGTTAAAATATCATTTCATTTCCAATATCTCCACTCCATTGAAAATTCAGTTTTACCCTTTTTGTGTTGAAGTATTTCAGGTACTTAAAACTTTTAAAACTTTAAGAAAAGCCTGACTTATCACTTGACCTGTCCATTATTTCCTTTGGTATTTTAAGAATTACCTAGGCACATCGAAAACACGAGCCATGGTTGATATATTGGGATAAGCGCGTGCCAACATGACCAAATCCAAAGTCCGCCACGTGAAATCTTGCGCTACCTGCTTGCTCTCCCTTCTAATTGTCTACCTGTACACACTTTTTGACGAACACCAGAAATTCTCATAAAGCCATATGGACGCTACTCAGCCAACGTGTCAAATACACGTAATCAAATCCACTTTTTTTAATTCATTTATATATTTAGTTTGTCCACGCTGTCAAGTCTTTCTGAATAAGAAGGGGAGGAGAACCATTTGTTTGGTGTACAGACTGCACCCTCATCTAACTTTCTCCCCCAATTTTTGCTGCATCTTCTTCACACGCCATGATATTCAGTCTGTTACAGTGAATCTATAAGCTCTGCCAATCAAGAATTGCTCTAACAGATCCAAATCCAGAGGAGTTTTGATGGCCTCACAGTGCATTGAATCTATTCACAGCTGCCATTTCCAGCTCAAAGCTCAGAGTTCAAGTTCCAGAAGGCAGTCAGAAGAATCATACAGAAGCATAATCAAAGCCTGCAGGTTGCCATTAATTCCATCAAAGAAGAAAGTCATGATTGATGTACACTCAGTCTGCTCCAACCAGAAATCTCATGACCCATCAAGGAAGTTACAGGCTAGATCCATGCTCACCTCTTCTTTATCAGCCCCTGGAGACAGATTTTTTCCTCCTCCCACTGGAGAGAAACTTGATCAATGGATGAAACAGTCAATAATTGAGGTATTTATAATTTTATCATCACTCCCCAGGAGTAATATGTTGAAATTAATTGTTTCTTCTTCATGCTATTTGTTTAGGTTTGTCTATTTTGTTTTTGGTTAATTAAGATTAAATATTTATAGAGTTCATTGCTTTATCTGTTCATAGTTATGGTTTATTATAAAGGAAACTAATTTTCTATCTATCAAAATACTGAAAGATATAGATTCAATGTTAACTATTTTACATTTAAACGGTCTCTGTTTATCTATTACTGTAAATGGTTTTATTGAATTCTATGAGTGGTGAAGCAGATTGTGAATCATATACAAGATGCTCCTTTTCTATATTACGTGTTCGACAAAGAATCTCCATTGCCAGGGAGATGGCAGAAAGTACCTGCAACTTATATTTCCCAGGAAGGAGGAGGAGCAGAGGAGAGGTGGGGCATACTTAGAAATTATATAGCACATATTTGTCCTGATGCAATGATCTATGTACAGAAGTTGAATTCTGGCTGCAAATGCAAATACTGCAGTGCTCATGGTTATAACAGGAGAGGATCAGGAGAAGGAGAACAGGAAGAAGGCAGCACAGATATATGGGGTTTGATCATCCAAGGTAGAGGGGGTGGGGTCAGTTGCTGTGCTTCCTATATTTTGAAGACCACAAGGTTTGTGTCAGCAAATGGGTGCTGGACACAATTCTCTCTGGTCAGAGCAAAATGCTTTGGTGAATGCCCATGTACTCAGTTTATTCGTTCATGGCTTTCCCAGTCCCACCGGCTCTGAATTTTGATTCACCTTCACGCAATTCATAATTGCTGGATCTTTTACTGTATTTCAATGGATGTTATATGTAATTATTGATTGAATTTTTTAGCAGAATAAAGGTGCGTCAGATGATTTGGTATATGTGATTGAATTTTTTTAGAAAAAAAAAAGAAAAAAGGCGTCAGATGATTTGATAACTTAGTGGTATTTTTTTTATATTAAATTTGATTTGATTATTATGATTGTTTATTTTTTATTCATATGATATTATGATAAGTTCACGTTGTTAAGTAATTATTTTGAAAAATAATAAATATATTCATCATTTTTTTAACAATATTAATATTAATTTTAATATCTAATAATAATTAATTAATTTATTTATATATATATTAATATAAATTTTAAGGTAAAAATAAAAATAATTTCATATAATTTTATGGTCACTCAAGTTAGACACCAATTGGTGGCAGAACTTTTGTTTTAGAGGAAATGGACTATTTTAATGTAGTAATTTGACTGCTTTGTCACAAAGGCATACATACTCTACTCTCCATTTTTTAACCCTAAACCTCTTAAAAGAAACACATACTCTATACCAATAACCCATATACATATTATAAATATAATATATGATTTAAATTATAATTTTATTCTTATAAATTTTTTTTAATTTTATTTATTAATATTAAACTATAACACATGCTATTAGAAAAACAAAAAAAAACTAATTTACACCTAATAAAAATAAAATAAAACAAATAATACAAACAAATACCAATTACTTATTACTTAGTTCTTACGTTGATGCATATCTCATCACAACATTGTTAGAATTAAGATTTTCTTATTTCCTATGAATTGCTTTTATTACTAAAGCGGCAATGCTGGCTTTTATTACCAAAGTTGTTAGGAATATATTTAAAAGTATATATATGATATTTGAAGTTAAGGATGTCGCTGTTAAAGTGTAATGATCCAGAAAAATTATAAATGACTTTTCTGTTGTTACTAGCATGGGTAAAACATTGAACAAGAATTATTTTTACTTTCAAAATTAAGTCATTATAAATGTTGTTAATTTATAATTGGAAATGAATGGGAAAAAGAAAATTAATAATTATTCTTTGGGGAATTGTTTTTTTTGCTAGTGATGTAAAGGAAAACAGTTGCCAAGGAACAAAACCCTAATTGCTTTCCTTCCTTCCTTAGTGAAAAGGAAACACTGGGCTGTCAGAGGAACAGACGGTAAGAAAAGAAGGGGAATGATTAAAAATAAAGAAAACATGTTAACTCTGGTAAGGACCAGATAGCATGGGCACAGAGGTGCATTTTAAAATTTGGTGAAGGTAGTAGCCTGGCAAAGAAGCTTGGGGGGAGACTAGAAGTTCAGACGATCTCATGGTCTGGAGGAAGACAAGCTGAAACTAGTTTGCCGCAAAAGAGGAAAAGTGTGCAAATAATATTACAGGTAAGTATGATGTTTTGTTATTAAATACAGTGTAGAGTATCTCAGTAAAGGGTTCAAACTAATGGTAGGCCTGTGTTTTCTTAAAAGATAGAGAAAAGAAATTACCCTTGGTCTGCAAAATTAATACAAAGGAAATACCAGTAAATTGGTAAAGAATAGATGTCCTTTTAATAGTCAGAGGGTTTGTATGGGAAAGAATAAGAAAACAAAAATTACCCTTGGTCTGTATAAATAATACAAAGGAAATATCAATAAAATAGTAAAGAGTAGGTGCCCTCTAATCATATAGAGAACCCGATACCAAATTGCACATAAATACAGTAAAACCCTGTTGGTAAAAGCAACAGTGAAAGAATCAACTGAATATGATTCACATCCGTGTTAATCATTTTATAGTTCGAATCGAACAAATAAAAAGGAAATTGCCGCACAGTACTTGTATCATTATTGAATCAAACAAGAACCGTTGAACATTTGTTGCGGCCATATGATTACAAAACTAATATCAGATACCCTCGGTATAATAACCAATAACAAGAACTTTATTATAACAATCACATGCATAAGACTCTAGGCTACACAAGAGAAACCAGCATAAAAGAATAGTAACTGTCACTCTGCGGTTAAGTTCAAGGCGTATGGTTCACGCCTTCCGAATGAGCGTAGCAGAGTATTAAAGAGCAAGGGTATTAACCGTTTCAATACAGAATAAACCAACGTATAAACAGAACACTATAAAATTAATATGCGTGCAAATATGTACACAATCCGTCTGCATGCATAACATAACATTGGCACAAAGCAAATAAAATTACCCTTGAACAAGTATTGACTTGATTCCAAATGAAACAGAGGAAAAACACTATACCCATTAATTGTATTGTGCTCAGCGTATGAGATACATCCTTAAAAAGAAACATAAGTTCAAATAATACTGTAAACAGAATGTCACAGAGTAACAGAGACCAGACAATCATTGTATCACTGCTTCTAATAAACAAGAAACCCTTATGGAATGGAGTTCGCGACCCAACCAGTACAGTATTACATTTAACCACCCGGAACTGAAAAGTTCATCCAAAAACAAATGACAGTAAGACCCAAAGGGTCATGGAATTCGATGCCTCATGAAATGGCATTCGACAAGTTCCCGGAAGAGTATGGCCGGTGAACCAACTCCTCAACAGAAAGCTCAAAGGAGTGACCTGGCATAAGGAAAAGAAACGTAACCACGGAAGCTGACACCAATCTCTAGTATACACCATTAAACTGGAATGTTAAAAACCATACCCGGAATGTGGAATGAGCATCGGCAGAACTGTTGGCCATTCCTTTCTCCGCGGCATGGACACGCCAACACTGTCATACAAATACAGAATGATTCATGAGTAATAACTTAAGTAGTTCAACATTTCAACAAGAAGTAGAGGTCCAGGGAACGAATATCATTAACAAAGATACATTGAAGTCCATACCCGGGATGGGGATTGAACACTGGCAAACTGCTGGTAAATCCTTCCTCCGCGGTATGGATTCATCGAACCTGTAAAACATACTATCAGAGCAAACTTGTAAATAATACAACCCCATTATGCCGGTTTTCAGAAAATAACTGAAGTGAAAAATACTAAATAAGCAAACCCGTAACATACCTGTTCTTCTGCTATTGGAATGAACACGGAGGAGGATACTGTATCCTTCTCAGTGACGGCACTCAGCCTCACCTCTAGCTACAGGGAAACAAAACTCAGGCGTAACAATGGCGAACTTCCGAGCAGAGGAAACCCTCTCAGAAAACTAACCACGCACAAATGAAAGTCACAAGCCCTAGAAAGGTCCAAATGAAGACCTTGCCCTCGCTCCTGGCCATTCGATGGAGGGAGGATCGATCATCACCATTCATTAAGTCTGGAATCTCGAGAAATCCGCACGGCGCCAGAAGTATTAATGTCAACAGCTACCCGCCATGCGAAAATCGAATCGGTAAAGGAAACATTCTTCAAGGAGATCCAGTTGTCTGTCGTCTGGCTAATCAACCATAAATGAGATTAGAGTTGGAAACCCTATCACACTGCCAACGCAGCCATGCGTACACAGGAAATCCATTCAGTAGCAAGTATCGAGAAGTGTAATGGGTGAGTCCACGTGCCAACATAGCTGGGAGGTTGGCGGACGATGTCCCATTAAAGTCTATAAGAGCTATGAGATGTAACCCTTCGAACATTGTGATATGATGTATATATTATGCATAAACCTTAAGAACATTGTAACATGTCCTATGTGGTTATGCATATAACCACCGAATTATGTTTTATGACGTATATGGTTAGGCAGATAAATATTTTTTTTTTTTTTTACATGGTTATCATATGGTAAATACTGAATGAGGTTCATGACATGTGGTATCAGAGCCCAGTTACAAAACTGAGGCCTCTGGGCAAATAGAGATGCCATCTATAATAAATATGTTACTTGTATAAATACTGTTTAGTATACTAATATCCTCTTGTTTTGTCATTAAATTTTTATGAACTAGTACAGGTTTAGGAATTCAAAGAATTTCAACATGAGGAGAGCAGACAGTACATCTCGTAGATATGAAATGGGACAAGGGACACATGGATCGGAGAGTAACCCTGAGTTATGGGTACAACTGGGAGAAGAAGCCAGAAATACAAACCAAGCTATTCTAGAAACAGTACAGGAGCTAAAGAATGAGATGGCTCGGTTGCGAGAGGACAACGCATGATTAACAATGGAACAAGAAAGAATTTTAAAGAGTTTATCTGACAGACAAAACCAACCACCAATTAACCCTAGAACGGAACAACAGAGAATATCGGAAGAGCAGAACCATCACGTGCCCCCAGAGCGATCAAAGGAACAGGAGGAACGTTCTGATAATGTGTATGAACAACAAACCACAAAGAGACAAAGGGTGGAATTACAAGGGGAATTCCGTAAGATAAAACCACCACACTTTGATGGGGAGCAAGAAGAAGCAGTAGAAGCATGGTTGATCAACATGAATAAGTATTTTCAGTTGTATGAATACGACCATAACCTTAAGGCATGATTGGCTATTTTCCAGCTGCAGGGAAAGGCTACCTTATGGTGGGAGGAAGTCAAAATTGTAAAGGGACGAAAAGGCAAAAGTACAATGATTTGTCAGCAGCTTGCCACCTTATATGCGAGAGAGGATTGAGTTCGACAATCCAAAGTCTATGGATGAGGCGATTCGTAAAGCCAGAATTTTCTATCAACAAAGTAAGCAAAAAGGGGAAGCCGTTGGTAGGAAATGGAATGAGAAAAAGAATTTCAAGTCAATTGGAAGCAATAGAGGAAACCGTAGTGGCGGAAGTAAGGGGAATGGCAAAGGACTGAATAGTAGAATTCCATCAAAATCTACATCTAAACTCAAGATAGTAAATGAATCCTGGGGTGGTGAACAGCATGCTAGATTGGACAGCGAAGGGACAGCAAGGCCCTCGGTTCAGTGCTGGGGCTGTGGAGGGCCGCACTATGTCAAAAATTGCCCACAACGTAAGGGAACAGAACAAATATCTCAAATTCATGAAGCTTCAACGGTTGGCGAGGTTGGACGTAGTGTGCCCAGAATTAATGCAGCACTAGAGGATCGGCAAGCAGAATATCAACCAACAATGGTCGAATTTGAAGGTAAAATCTCAGACTTTCCCATAGCTGTTTTAATTGATCCAGGGGCTACACTAAGATATATAAATCCAAAATTAGTAGAACGATGTAAATTACAGCCTGTTAAATTTAAAATTCCTTGGCTGGTACAATTGGCTACTGGAGCCAAAAGACGGGTAATGGCAAAAATCGATAATTGTTCCTTTACTATAGCATAACAATCGATAATGGCTGATTTAAATATACTCCCTCTTGGTTAATATGACGTTTTAATTGGGATGGACTGGTTGGAAAAACACTGGTCTTTAGTGGACTGCAAAACCAAGGTTATATACTACAAAGATCAGCATGGAAACAGGAAGGAAATGCAGGAAATTAAACGACCTGTGCAGATCTGCCCAATAACTGCAACCCAACTGGAAAAGTGCATCCGGAAACGATGCCAGATTTATGTTATTCAGGTAGGATATGCTGACGCTAAGGATAAACCAACAGCATTGAATGACATCCCTGTAATACGAGAATTTACAGATGTATTTCCAGAAGAAATTCCTGGGTTACCACGTAAAAGAAATATAGACTTTACTATAGAATTGGTACCAGACGCAACCCCAGTATCACGGGCACCTTACCGAATGAGTGTGCCTGAGTTAACAGAATTGAAAATGCAGTTGCAAGAATTACTGGATAAAAACTACATTCGGCCCAGCGTATCAACATGGGGAGCCCCGGTATTATTTGTTAAGAAGAAAGATGGAACTTACGGATGTGTATTGACTATCGCCAGCTAAATAAGCTGACCATCAAAAACAAATATCCATTACCTCGGATCGATGAATTGTTTGATCAAGTAAAGGTGTGACGGTGTTTTCTAAGATTGATCTGCGATCAGGCTACCATCAGATCCGAATTAAGGAAGAGGACATTGCTAAAACTGCTTTTAGAACAAGGTATGGACATTATGAATTTGTAGTATTACCTTTTGGGCTAACAAACGCCCCTGCAACCTTTATGTGTCTGATGAATAGTATATTTCATCAATATATAGATCGATTCGTGCTGATATTTATTGATGATATACTGATATATTCTCGCACCAAGGAAGAACAGTAGGAACATCTCAGAATGGTACTACAGACCCTTCAAGAACATCAGTTATACGCCAAGTTTAGTAAATGCGATTTCTTCAAGGAAGAAATCCAATACTTGGGTCATGTGATTACAAAGAACAGGATTGCAGTGGACCCAGAGAAAATAAAAGCTATAATGGATTGGCCCATACCCTAAGATGTGGCAGACATTTGGTCCTTTATGGGATTAGCTGGATATTACAGGCAATTCGTGGCAGGCTTCTCCAAAGTGGCCTTCCCCATCACCTCATTGCAGAAAAAGGGAAAAGCATTCCAATGGACCACAAATTGCCAGAAATGTTTTGAGCAGTTGAAACACCTGCTCACTACAGCACCCGTTTTGAGTATCGCTGATCCTGATAAAGATTATGTGGTACGCACGGATGCAAGCAAAGAAGGTTTGGGAGGAGTATTAATGCAAGAAGGCAAAGTGATTGCATATGAGTCTCAAAAGTTGAAAGAGCATGAGCAGAAATACTCTGCTTATGATTTAGAATTGGTTGTCGTCATACATGCCTTGAAAATGTGGCGGCATTATCTTATGGGCAGAAAATTTCTGTTGCTAACCGACCATCACAGCCTAACAAATTATTTTAGTCATCCCACTTTGAATGCCAGACAAGCAAGATGGGTAGATTTCTTAAGCGGTTTTGATTTTGACATTAAACACTTACAGGAAAGGAGAATCGACTGGCAGATGCCTTAAGTCGAAAGGTACAAAATCTGTACGAAATTTCCATTAGTGAATGGAAAATTCCTTTCGGAGAAATGATAAAGGAAGCCGCGGAACAAGATGCCGAGTATCAACAAATAAAACAACAATTACAACAACCTTCCAACGAGAAAAATCTGCAAGGATATGATTTGGATGATACAGGAATGTTGTATTACCAGAAAAGATTATTTGTACCGAACCAAAACAATATTAAGAATCTGATACTGGATGAATTCCACATTAGCCATTACACAGGTCACCCTGGATACCAGAAAATGATTACAGCAATCAGAAAGGATTACTTATGGCCAGGGATGAAGAAGAACATGGCTGAATATTTGGCACGTTGTTTGGAGTGTCAACAAATTAAAGCAGAACATCAACATCCGGCTGGACTGCTACAACCACTACCCATTCCAGAATGGAAATGGGAAACCATTTCCATGGATTTCACACTGGATTACCTAAGACAAAGAAAAACAATGACTCCATTATGGTGGTTGTAGACAAGTTGAGCAAAGCCGCCCATTTCATACCTGTACAATCCACTTATAGAGCTGCACAAATCGCTCACATTTTTATGCAGAACGTGTTCAGATTACATGGACTCCCAAAGACAATAATTTCATATCGAGATGTAAAATTTACATCTGCCTTTTGGAGGACGTTATTCGCTGAACTGGGAACTCAGCTGAACTTTAGCACGGCATACCATCCTCAAACCGACGAGAAGACAGAACGAGTAAACCAAGTGGTAGAAGATATGCTAAGGGCTTATGTAATGCAGTAACCTATGCTATGGGAAGAGTACTTACACTTGGTAGAGTTTGCGTATAATAATGGATAGCATACCTCAATGCAAATGAGCCCTTTCGAAGTTTTGTACGGTCGAAAACTCCGCACACCTTCAAATTGGGGCAGACCCGAAGATAGACTGAGTTTGGGGCCGAACATGCTCACAGAAATGGAAGATATGGTAAAAAATGTATGCACCAACTTGAAAGCTACTCAAGACAGACAGAAAAATTTTTCTTATCGCAAAAGAAGATTCAAGGAATACCTGGTTGGAGACCATGTATATATTAAAATTCAAGCCAAAAGGAGTACCTTGCAGTGGAGCGAGTGTGCCAAGCTAGCACCCCGATATTGTGAACCATTCCAAGTCCTGGCAAGAATTGGACCAGTAGCGTACCAACTCGCCTTGCCAAGCCACATTCGGGTTCATAATGTTTTTCATGTTTCCGTGTTAAAGAAATATGTCTATGATCCTAGACAAGTGATCAAATGGAAGGATATTCAGGTGGGAATTGTTGATTACAATAAGCCTGGCAAAAAGGATTTAAAAAAAAAAAAAAAACTAACTTAAACATTGTATGTGGCAGGTCGAACTAGAAGGAGAGGTGCTAGTCGAACCGCTGAGCATCCTCGACCAGAGAGAAGTGCAGCTGCGAAGATGAGCTATTACCCAAGTTAAGGTACAATGGCAGCATTATGGTCCTGAGGAGACCACTTGGGAAGATGAAATATTAATGAAAAGAACCTATCCGGAGTTGTTTATGACTAAGAGACATCGGGACGATGTCCAATCTCAGGGGGAGGAGATGTAATGACCCGAAAAAATTATAAATGACTTTTATATTGTTACCAGCATGGGTAAAACATTGAACAAGAATTATTTTTACTTTCAAAATTATGTCATTATAAATGTTGTTAATCTATAATTGGAAATGAATGGGAAAATGAAAGTTAATAATTATTCTTTGGGGAATTGTTTTCTTTGCTAGTGATGTAAAGGAAAATGGTTGCCAAGGAACAAAACCCTAACTGCTTTCCTTCCTTCCTTAGTGAAAATGAAACGAAAAGGAAAGACCGGGCTGTTAGAGGAACAGACGGTAAGAAAAGAAGGGGAATGATTAAAAATAAAGAAAACATGCTAAGTCTGGTAAGGACCAGATAGCATGGGCACAAAGGTGCATTTTAAAATTTGCTGAAGGTAGTAGCCTGGAAAAGAAGCTTGGGGGGAGACTCGAAGTTCAAAAGGTCTCATGGTCGAGAGGAAGACAAGCTGAAACTAGTTTGCCGCAAAAGAGGAAAAGTGTGCAAATAATATTACAGGTAAGTATGTTGTTCTGTTATTAAATACAGTGTAGAGTATCTCAGTAAAGGGTTCAAACTAATGGTAGGCCTGTGTTTTCTTAAAAGATAGAGAAAAGAAATTACCCTTGGTCTGCAAAATTAATACAGAGGAAATACCAGTAAATTGGTAAAGAATAGATGTCCTTTTAATAGTCAGAGGGTTTGTATGGGAAAGAATAAGAAAACAAAAATTACCCTTGGTCTGTATAAATAATATAGAGGAAATATCAATAAAATAGTAAAGGGTAGGTGCCCTTTAATCATATAGAGAACCAGATACCAAATTGCACATAAATACAGTAAAACCCTGTTGGTAAAAGCAACAGTAAAAAGAATCAACTGAATATGATTCACATCCGTGTTAATCATTTTATAGTTCGAATCAAACAAATAAAAAGGAAATTGCCGCACAATACTTGTATCATTATTGAATCAAACAAGAACCATTGAACATTTGTTGCGGCCATATGATTACAAAACTAATATCAAATACCCTCGGTATAATAACCAATAATGAGAACTTTATTATAACAATCGCATGCGTAAGACTCTAGGCTACACAAGAGAAACCAGCATAAAAGAATAGTAACTGTCACTCTGCGGTTAAGTTCGCGGCGTATGGTTCACGCCTTCCGAACAAGCGTAGCAGAGTATTAAAGAGCAAGGGTATTAACTGTTTCAATACAGAATAAACCAACGTATAAACAAAACACTATAAAATTAATATGCGCGCAAATATGTACACAATCCATCTGCATGCATAACATAACATTGGCGGAAAGCAAATAAAATTACTCTTGAACAAGTATTGACTTGATTCCAAATGAAACAGAGGAAAAACACTATACCCATTAATTGTATTGTGCTCAGCGTATGAGATACATCCTTAAAAAGAAACATAAGTTCAAATAATACTGTAAACAGAATGTCGCGGAGTAACAGAGACCAGACAATCATTGTATCACTGCTTCTAATAAACAAGAAACCCTTATGGAATGGAGTTCGCGACCCAACCAGTACAGTATTACATTTAACCACCCGGAACTGAAAAGTTCATCCAAAAACAAATGACAGTAAGACCCAAAGGGTCATGGAATTCGATGCCTCATGAAATGGCATTCAGCAAGTTCCCGGAAGAGTATGGCCGGTGAACCAACTCCTCAACAGAAAGCTCAAAGGAGCGACCTGGCATAAGGAAAATAAACGTAACCACAGAAGCCGACACCAATCTATGGTATACACCATTAAACTGGAATTTTAAAAACCATACCCGGAATGTGGAATGAGCACCGACAGAACTGTTGGCCATTCCTTTCTCCACGGCATGGACTCGCCAACACTGTCATACACATACAGAATGATTCATGAGTAATAACTTAAGTAGTTCAACATTTCAACAAGAAGTAGAGGTCCAGGGAATAAATATCATTAACAAAGATACATTGAGGTCCATATCTGGGATGGGGATTGAACATTGGAAAACTGCTGGCAAATCCTTCCTCCGCAGTATGGATTCACTGAACCTGTAAAACATACTATCAGAGCAAACTTGTAAATAATACAACCCCGTTATGCCGGTTTTCAGAAAAGAACTGAAGTGAAAAATATTAAATAAGCAAACGCGTAACATACGTGTTCTTCTTCTATTGGAATGAACGCGCAGGAGGATACTGTATCCTTCTCAGTGACGACGCTCGGCCTCACCTCCAGCTACAGGGAAACAAAACTCAGGCGTAACAATGGCGGACTTGTGAGCAGAGGAAACCCTCTCAGAAAACTAACCACGCACAAATGAAAGTCACAAGCCCTAGAAAAATCCAAATGAAGACCTCGCCCTCGCTCCTGGCCGTTCGATGGAGGGAGGACCGATCATCACCATTCATTAAGTCTGGAATCCAGAGAAATCCGCATGGCACCAGAAGTATTAATGTCAACAGCTACCCGCCATGCGAAAAGCGGATCGGTAAAGGAAACATTCTTCAAGGAGATCCAGTTGTCTGTCATCTGGCTAATCAACCATAAATGAGATTAGAGTTGGAAACCCTGTCGCACTGCCAATGCAGCCATGCGTACACAGGAAATCCATTTAGTAGCAAGTATCGAGAAGTGTAACAGGTGAGTCCACGTGCCAACACAGTTGGGAGGTTGGCGGACGATGTCTCATTAAAGTCTATAAGAGCTATGAGATGTAACCCTTCGAACATTGTGATATGATGTATATATTATGCGTAAACCTTAAGTACATTGTAACATGTCCTATGTGGTTATGCATATAACCACCAAATTATGTGTTATGACGTATATGGTTAGGCAGATAAATATTTTTTTTTTTTTTACATGTTTATCATATGGTAAATCCTGAATGAGGTTCATGACATAAAGTTTATTATTTTTTATAATTTTAAGGTTAAATTTGTATTTTATTTTATGAAAAACGAAGAGGAAGAGATATAGAAAATGTTATTTTATGATAATAGAAATGATGTGGAGATGAAACGTGTGGTTTTTTTTAATAATGAAATACAGGAAAAGAAAAAGAGGTATAAATGATGAGGAATGATGAAGGAGAAAAAAAAAAGTGAAATGATAGAAGATGAAAAGAGAGCTAAATGGGAAAAATAAGGAAATATTGAAAAAGGGAAAGGGAGAGAAAATAATATGGGAAAAAATGGGAGAAAAGAGGAGAAGGGGAGGGGAAGGTAGCGGAATAAGAAAATGAAGAAGAGGGAGAGAAGAGAATAGGAAGACGAAGGAGGAGGAATAGAAAAAATGAGGGGAAAAAGAGGGAAATAAGAATAGGAAGAGGAAGGGACAGAAGAAGGAGGATGGAAGAAAAAGGAATGAAGGGGGCGGGGGAGAGGAGAAATAGGAACGGGAAAAGAGGAAGAAGGAAGGAGGGCCAAGGAGGAGGAAGAGTTAAACATTTTTTTTTTTTAATTCTTCACTTTTGTTAAAATGAATTTTCATATTTTTACAATTTTCCTTAAAAACCATCTTACCTTTAATATAAAGGGATCTAAAAAGTATTTGTTTCAAACCCAAATTCTCCCAATAAATTTGACAACTAGGTTCACACAATCTTTAGACAAATCTCAAATGGAAAAGGACTACATGAATAATTTGAAACTAAGATGAAAGTGACTTCAAAGTCATTTACATTCAAAAATGTAGTAGGAGGATCTAAAATAGGTTTTTTATCCCTATTGTATTATGTCCCTCCTGCAACCATCATATGAAACCCTCTTGTCTCCTATATGAGTTTCCTTCATCCACTATCAATGTATCCTACGAGTGAATCCCTCTTGCATCTTCCCCATGTCCTTGTTTGATTTTGGTTGTATCTTTTTGGCATCCTCTTTCCAACTAAGATATTTAACTCTTTTATATTTCTTATTTGTTTATTAATTCATTATTATAGCAAATTTAACAATCATCAAATTTATTAGTTATGTACTTAATTATTCACTTAATGAATCCTAAAGAGTTACCTTAATCAATTGAACCCCCCAACCAAAATGATCTAGGTGGATATTGGTGGCCCCCCGCCTATTGCACTTAGACCCCCAACATTGTTTCTTTCAGTTTCTTTAATGGTAGCAAAATTTACTATTTTTGGTAATTATTTGGGTCGAGAACTTCCAGAGCCGTTTTGAGGCCCTAAATGAATTTTTTTTGGAAAATAGACAAACTTGGAGCTTACTAAAAGAATTTGTAGTCAAAATTTGTAGTACTCAGATAGATATTTCTAACGAGGCATCAATTTTTCAAATGGAGATTGTATGCCAAAATTATGACCCCAGGAAGTTTAGGTACCAATCTACCCCAACAGACGCTATAGACTTTTGGTGCTTCATCTCCTAGGGTTAGGTTTTTAGATGTTTACGGTTTTCAATAGTTTCTCGATAATAAATAGGCCTTTGAGCCTCATTATAACACAGTTAAGAAGACATGTAGCTGCCACATCTCTTCTCAGAGATAAGCTACCATCGTCCGAGCTAGTTTATTTCCATTATGCATGTAACCATTTTTAGTACTTTGTTATTAATGAATTGAAGTTTTTTTTTCATTGTAGCTTTGTGTTTCTGTTTATATATGTATTTCATTTCATTCCTTCATCACAAATCTAGATTAGTGGTATTAGAGCGATCTACTCTTTCTTTGTTTTTTTGTGCATGTCCCCAACAAGGTCAGGGTATAAGGAGTTGGGAATTGAATCGGTTGAGCCTTCGGAAGACCATCCCCACTGACACTGATGGCCTCCCATGGCGGAAGAAAAGAAATACGAGGGACCAGGAGATCCTATCAAACTGTTGTTCGAAGAAGCCCTCGAGCGGAAAAAGAACAAGATGATGGACAACTTTTCCCAGATCCTTTGGCGAATGCCCACAGGGGATGCATCTTCATCCAACAGTCATTTTGGAGGCACCACCCCATTCAAGGTACATTTTAACTTTGATATCCTTATATTTGAAGGTCAAATAGATGCAAATGTTGTAGATAATGGTTGAATCTTATTGGAGGGTTATTTTTAAATTCATAGTTTCTCTGATAAGGAAAATATTACTTTTGCACTACTTAAGGTCAGCCCCCATGTCAAGAACTAGTAGGAAACTTAATGTGAGAAAAGGGTTGAGGATCCCTCTCTGTTTATAGCCACACCCTCTTGAAATTGTTTCCGAGACACTGTTAAAGAACAATATTACCCTATGTGGAGCTATGAGGACAGGTACATACAATGGACCACATTATAGCAACAAAGGAACCAAGATGTGCATGAGTTCACAAATATTTTTCATAATCTATGCATAAAGCTAGGTGTCAAAGACTCTTAGTGACATTTAGTGCTCAAGTACTATGATTATCTACACAAATACATTAAGGAAGGAATGGAGTTCCTCAACATCTCCTTGCTTGGTGCAACATATTGATATGCTGCCAAGATTGAACAAAAATTTAAACAAAAGAAGTGCGACTTTGGATTTGCGAATCATAAGCAGAGAAAGAGTACCCCCAAACTGCATAACAAAGGACAGAGCCAAGGTGGAGCGGCCTAGAACAACCCACCAAAGCCACAAGCAAAGAATGTCACCACGAAGACAAATAAGGGCATAGGAAAGTGGTGTGATTTCCACTAGAGCCCCACTCACAACACAAATGAGTGTCGTGCCAAGCAGTCATTGGTGGTCAAGATAAAAGCTTCAGAGTCCAATGCATACTCTGATTCTAAGCTATAACCCAATAAGGGTAAGGACAAGGGGAAGTGGATTATTGACACAAAATCCAGTACCATTGTTGCCACCACTAAGTTCTAGAAGGTCGAGCTTGAAGATCCAGAGGAGGGCGAGTGTCTCTTCCACTCACAGATGTGGGGGAAGGGTTCTCTACTATAATTCATTATCAACACTGGGAGCCAAAATAACCTCATTTCAGTAGAGGTCGTTAAACATTTGGGCCTGCTAACCACACCACACCTACAACCATACACCATCAAGTGGCTCCACCAAGGATGAGATCTCTGTGTCAGCCAATAGTACTACCTTCCCTACAACATCAAGCCCTTCACGGATGAGGTACTTTGTGATGTTTCTCCTCTTGAAGTTTGTGATGTGTTATTAGGCCAACCATACTTGTGGAAACATCAAGTTTATGTATGAGTTTGGGCCTCACACTGTTATTATTACTTTAGGAAATAAGTCATAAAGGATACCGAAGGTAGCCCTACCTACAGTTATATCTTTGATCTCTACTAAGCAATACAATAAGATCATCTCCCAGACCAGGAAATTTATTTTCTTTCTAATTCAATCTTAAAGTAAGGGGGACATAATGGCCACATCCATGGCCCTCGAGAAGGGTTCCTCTATGCAGCAGAAGCAGGTGGATAGCATCTTGAAGAATACAGGGACATCTTCTACTCACCCACAGGGGTACCATTTGGCTATTGAATTTGTAGTTGAAACAAGAGTGTTCCAACAGTAAATGTTACATTTTCCCTTGTTTAAAATGTTGCCTAAAACCTTACTGTAATCATCCAGAACTTCTTTGAATTTTATAGCTAAGCGAAGAGAAGCCTCCCCCAGCAGTATTGTATCATCCAAAAAGAGGGCATGACTGATATTTTTTGCCCCTCTTGCAATGCACAAGCTAGCGATTTTATGCTCTTGTTGCTTTTTATCTAAGTTGAAACTGAGGACAGAGGCCTGAAGGACAAATAGGAGGGGTGAGAGGGGACACCCCTGCCTCAATCCTCTAGAGGCTTTTAAAAACTCCGTTGCCCTACCATTCACCTGGGGGGCTATCCAAGGTTCTGAAATGCATGCTCTGACCCAATTGATGAAGTTTTGTCTGAACCCCAGTTTATGAAGCACATCAAACAAAAATTTATGCCTAACATGATCAAATGCATTTGCAAGATCTAATTTAATAGCCATACCTTTTTCCTTTTGATGAAGGCTGGAGTGGATTGCCTCTTGAACTAACACGAAGTTGTCTACCAGCTGTCTGCCCTGAATGAATCCTCCTTGACTGTCGGGGATGATTTTGGGTAGAATTCTTTTCAACCTGTTAGCTATCACTTTGGTTATGAATTTGTACCCAATATTGCATAAGGAAATTGGGCGGAATCTGCTGAGAGAGTTTGCTCCTTTCTCTTTGGGAATGAGGGCAAGAAAGGCTAAATTTGTACCTCCTCCAATCTTTTGGCAGTCTTGGGACTTTTGAATCATTTTGAGGAACTCCTTCTCAACGATCTACCAACAAGTTTGTAGAGATATGGCTGTGAAATCATCCGGTCCTAGGGCTTTGTTGGGATCCATTGCGAAAAGGGCCTCCTTGACTTCCTTGTGCATGATTTTGCTCTCAAGTATCTGGTTCATTTTGGTAGTGATGAGGCTAGGGACAACGTCTAATAGGCTGCCATTATGCTCCACTGATAGATCCTCCCTGTATAGCTTCCCAAAGTGCTCAGAGGCTGCCTTTTTTATGCATGTAAAATACTTCAACACATTGTTTTCTTCTTTTATTTCCGTGATGGAGTTTCTCCCTTTCCTGGCTTGGGCTTGTTTATGGAAAAAGGAGGAGTTTCTATCGCCTGATTTAAGCCAAACACTTCTAGACTTGAGCTTCCAATATTCCTCTTCTACCAGGAAGGCCTTGTGGAAGCTTTGCTAGAGCCTGGCCTCCTTTTCCAACTCTTCTTTTGTAATTTCCGCTGCTTCAAGATGGAGGTGTTAATTCTCTAGCTCAATTTGGATTTTTTTCCTTTGCGCAGCAGAGTTGGGCAAGGTCTTGGCCCAATTTTTTAGCATGGTTTTGACTCTTCTGAGTTTTTCCTCCCACACGAAGAAGGCAGATCCCTTGATTGGGTCTTTCCAACAATCTCTAACCCTGTCCATAAAATCTGCCTCTTTAGTCCAGAGAGAGCTGAACCTAAATGGAATAGGCCCTAGGTCTTTGGGGGTCAGTAGTTCCAAGCTAATAGGCTTGTGGTTTGATATGCTGATGTGAAGAATGCACAATCTAGTCTCTAATTCAAGGAGCAGGAAGGAACATTGCACCAGAAATCTGTCCAGTCTTGCGGCTATGTGTCCCAGACCAACCCTCTTGTTTGACCACGTGTACTTGCTAGTAGTTGGATGAATGCCTATCAGGTCCCAATCTTGCATGAGATCTTCCACTGCTTCCCTTGCCGGATCTCTGACAATACTGCCTCCTTTTTTTTCTGACGAGAGAAGGGTGAGGTTGAGGTCTCCGGCTATGATTATGTTCTCCAAATTTTCTAAATCTACCAAATTTTTAATGGCATCCCAACATAATTTTTTTTCACCTGCATTGTTAGGAGCATATACATTGACCAGACTAATAACTTCTTTAGATTCTAAATGCTACAATTTTAACAAAATCCAATGAGTGTTTAGGGACTCAGAGATTAGAGAGAACTTATTTGGATTCGAGAGCGACCCAAGCCCTCTCGATGCTCCACGGGCAGAGGTTGTATGCACTCTGTCTTTCTTCCAGAATTTTCTACTTGCTTGGAGGAAGGCTGAGTCCTTCAGTTTAGTCTCCTGGATGAGAAGGATATCCGGGGTTTCCAGTCTTATTAGACTATTCATTGCTTCTTCCTTAGCTTTGGAGCCCATTCCCCTAAAATTCCAAGAGACTATCTTAATCATTTACTTTTGCTATGGAGAGCTCCTTTGGAGCTCTGGGTTTGGATCCTCTTCATCTTCTGGGGTTTTTCTAGGAGTTTCTCTAGCGTTGGCTAGCTACCCTGAAGCTTGTCTTTGTATGTTTCTTGAACCCTTTTTTCCTTTGTTGACATTCGACCTCTTGTAGATCTTTTGGGATAGATTGTGAATCCCCTATTTCCCCTTCTTCCTCCGATTCCTTAGACTCTTGGGTTTCCTCCTCTTCTTTTGACATCTTCCCTTTGGATCTCTCTGGTATGCTTATGGATTTAGGCGGTGAGACTTCTTTCGGAATTTCTGTCTCTTGTGTGTTTATGATTTCGGATCTAAGGATCTCAAATTTATTCCCTTGGCTTTCCATGAGTGGATGCTAAGCAGGGCCCGTTTAGGGGGCTCTGGCATAAACATTTGCATTCTTCCTGAATGAAGGTTTGGGTTTTTTGGCCTGGTTCCATCCTTCTTCCTTCCCTTTTTCCTCTACCCCTTTGGATGGGAAATCTCTGGTGAAATTTCCGTAGACTTGACACTTCTGACATTTGAACGACAACTGTTCATAGTCCAACTTCTAGACATGCGTCCAAGGACCTACCCTTATTTTGATGGCTTCTGGTAATCCAGCCTCCAGATCTACCTCCATAAAAATTCTGGCACAGTCGTACTGATCTTTGCTGTTAACCTTGTTTATAAATTTCCCAAGAGTGTTTATGATATGCTTCAGAGATTCCCAGTTCCAACAATGAACAGGTAGATTGGGGAGCCTTACCCACACAAGGACCGCAGAAGGCACATCCACTGCCGAATCGAAATCTGGCATCCATTTATTTAAATACAACCCTTGAGAGCCCATGAATCCTTGTCTTCTTTTTCTGAGAATTCGAATAAGAAGTATCCCCTTCTGAGGAAGTAAGATGTAACCTTGTTTTTGATCAGCGGAGCCTAGTTTCTAGCAACCCAATACTCTGTTGATTTCGAGAAGGGCCAGAGACCTGTAAACTGACCAACCAGAGCGCGATCTGCTAGAGATAAAGCTACTTGAATCAGACCTTCAGGAGGAAGAGCGATCTCGGGGATGTCTTCTAGCCTTTTCACGAACTTGGCGGCTTCCACAGCTTTCTTCTTGGGCAAAGAGACCAACAAGGATCTGAAGGCCTCAGCAGTGGAAGGCGGAGGAGGGGAGGAAGGCCCTAGGGGGGGATCCGGCTCCTCCATGGATAGCAGTAGGACAAACCCTAGCCGGCCGTAGCCAAAAGCTAGAGCCTTTGGCGGACAAACCCTAGCCGACCGCAGCCAGAGGCAAGAGCCCTCGGCGGACCCACCTGTAGGGATCGGAGAAATGTAGGAGCGGTCACGCGTGCAGTCTTCTAGATCCGCCGAGTGCGGATCTCGCAAGTTGCAGGGCCGAGTGAGTGCACGCAGAGCTCAGAGCCAGAGTAATGGTTCCATATATTACTATATAACAATAAATTGATTAAATTCCAATTTAATGGGTGTGGGGAGGGAGGCTAGTATAGATATATATAATAAATAATATATTATTACAAAATAAAATAAAATTGTTTAAAAGAGTGTTTTTAATTAAAAGATAAATTTTCAACCAACCAATTTCCTAATTATGAGCATGCTAATCTTTTTGTATTTGATAAATCTCTTTTATTTTGAAATTGTAAATTGTGAAAAACAAATTATTGGAGCGCTCTGAAAATGGATTATCTATTTATATTCAACTCATGAGATTAGATGGATTATCTACTTATATAACCCATTTGTGTAACTTTGCCATATTATTTGATATAAATAATATTCATTATTTTTTATAAATCAAATACAATTTTTTTAATTCATAATATTGTAATAATAATTTAATTTAAATCAAGCCTTGAGGATTAATTTTATTGGTCGAGTCCTTATTGTTGAAGTACTTTCTCTATTGAGAGGTCACAAGTTCTCTTGACAATCTGGGGGTTAGGCTTCATATAAATCTAGAAAACTTGAATATGAAATCTCATAATTTACATAATACTTCATAACATAACTAGTCACTAACGATGTAGCCAAATATAAAGTTCACCTAATTGACTTTCACAAAATTTATGATGACTTTTATAAGATTTGTAATTATTTTTGTTAAATTAAAAGAAAACCATTTTAAAATTTCAAACTTTTAAAAGATGAAAGTAAATATATTAAATAATAAATTATGGTTTTTCGTTAAAAAAATTAGAAAAAAATATCTACTCATAAGTTATTTGAAAGTCTAAAACAAGTTTTATTAGAAATCTCCAAAAATAAAAATAAACTGGGTAATTTTCACAAAATAATTGCAAAATTTAATAAATTTTACAAATGTAACCAGATACAAGTCTACTTGATTGACTTCCCTTGATATATGGTATTGTTTTTGCTGAGCTAAAAACTGATTTTCCTCACACATATATTATATTTCATATATTAAATTATAACCTCGATATATTGTATTTGATATATTAAATTAT
>APFE030696846.1:48911-86443 GCA_000404065.3 Pinus taeda | reverse complement strand
ATTAACATTATTTCTAATAAGCTAAATAAAGAAATATGAAAACTATGAAAAATTAACGTTATTACACCCAAGGTGTTTTTATAAAAGATAGTTCCCAACGACCTCCATTGTCTGCCCGTAACGAATCCAAAAACGACAAGTATTCATTCCATCTCCTCGAGTGTGGAGTTCCACCCGCGGTGGGTCTTGAAGGTGCCAATTGAATGAGATAGAATTGGTTGAGGATAGGATATATGTGAATCTTTTTACGGAAGAATCATATAGGATATAAGTGAATCCTTTTACCGAAAGGGAGGAAGAAAACAAATTTCAAGAAGAGGTTAAAATTTTGCAAAGAGGCTTAAATAAGGAATTGGATCAAACTATATTAGGTGGTCCAATTGTTGTAGATGAGTATAGAACTCTTGGAACACCAAGTTTCATAGAAGGTTTGCATATCCTATATAAGAGGTGGTTAGTTGAGAGAAATTATTATGGTTTTAACTCTTTGGATGGGAGTAGTTTAAGTGAAATTGGGGTGAAAGTGTAGTTAATGATTTGAAATGACAATTTGAGCTAGAGTATAAGTCTCTAAATAATTTTTATACAAAATTAGAAGAAGAGTGTAACGCTTTTGCAGTTGTTATAAGTCACTCTATGGCCATGATCACACATCCACAAGAGGAGAAAGCACAAATGCAAATGCGTGCATTGCAGTACCAAAGGATGATGGAGGAATTAACAAAATATGATCAAGAAGCTTTGCAAATTTTAAATGAATTACTTGTAAAAAGAGAGGAGGAGATTAAAAACTTGGAGAAGGAAGTGGAGTTTTACAGGAAAAGATTCAATTATGAAGCCACAAAAAGAAGAACAGATAAATGCAGAAAGATTTCATGTGAAAATTCTGAGACTTATTTAAGAACAGAGGAAAATAGAAATGCAGAACCACCTTACGAACCAATTTTGGATTAGGGTTTCTAGAATTTAAATTTAATTATCAATAAGTAAATAAAATCTATATTCTAAAATAGACATGCATATAAACATAAATATTTTGTGGATATTCTATAAAGGTACCATCCATCTATTACTTATTGATAATTAAATTTAAATTCTAGAAACCCTATTCTAAAGTAGACAATAATAAATTTATAATGTATGGAATACATCCACGGGCAATATCATTCAAAAGGGATCTATCCATCGACCTAATATGTCAAATCCATGAGCAATATCATCCAAAGGGATCTATCTGTTGGCCTAATATGTCAAATCCTACCCGTTGGCCTAATATGTCAAATCCACAGGCAATATCATCCAAAGGGATCTATCTGTTGGCCTAATATGTCAAATCCTACCTGTCGGCCTAATATGTCAAATCCATCCAAAGGGATCTACACGTCGGTCTAATAAGTCAAGCCTAACCCCAAGGGCGTCGAGAAGATTTGACCCCGTAACCTCCCAATTGAAAAGGTACTTCGCAACGAGAACTCAACCAACTGAGATATCCCTTAGGGTTATAATTTATGGAATACATATGTATAATTGATTTGATTTTAATCATTTTTATTAGAAAAGTTAAGATATGATAGTTATGAAGATTTTGTTAGTTAAAATGCAATGTAAATGAAGCAAGAGAAAACCATTAGATTGATATTGAGTATTATAACTATGATAAAAGTGTAAAGTACAACTAAATGTAAAATACAAAATAGAGGAAATTCAAAATTTGACATGGCAAACAAATTGTTTTGCAATACATTTGGCAGGTAAACAAGTTTTCAATACATTTGTTATGTTATAAATATTACTAAGTTGCAGGCTACATATAGTTTATCTTTCCAAACACACATTGTTATTAATTTTCATAACTATTTAAAATATTTATCTATGCTTTAAGAAAAAAATTAAGTTTGATTTATAGTTTGCACAATTGTCTATATCTATAGTGGATATTTTCTCAATTCCCAATTCCATATTTGATGACATGACTACATTTTGTCACATGACGGACATTGACCTTACTAGTCCCTGCCAAGGCGGGACCCTAGAAATTGACTTTCTCATTGAGCACTATTAGTTTAACATTGACCAATGCAATTTATATTGTTTAACCTTGAAAAATAAATATTTATTTTTCAATATTGTTAAAAAACTATTTTTCAAATATTTAATTGGACCATAACATGAAGGTCTTATTGCAACATTTTCACAATATAATGTCATGTGGATAACTGCCTCACATATTTTATCTCATAATTTTATGATATGGTTGGGAAATGACTTTTAAATATTTGTATAGTTATTCTTTATTCTTAAGCTTTGCCAAAACGCCATCCAAAATTAAAATCCTTAAAAATAATTCATACTTAAAGTAAATAACATATTTACCATCATACCCCGATGGGGGTGGATGAACAATGTGAAAGGCTTCTCAAGGGGGTGCCTGCCAACCCACCAATTTCCATGACAATTAAGAAGGGGGGCAACATGGCACACCCCCCATGCACCATTTGTGTGAGATTTATTTAAACCCTATGGATTGGCTCTTGTACCATTTCCAAAGAGTTTTTCCCAATTGTGAGAATTGACCAGGCACATGGGTTTGGTGCAGGTTGTAGACATGTTATACATGACACCATGTAAGTCTATGTCTATATTCAAGAAGTCGAAATCGGGTGGGGGAGTGGAAATCTTGCGTGAATTCTTTTAGTTGTCAAAGGGGAGGATGGAGTTGCCTAACCTTCAAGCCACTATCCAACTTCACAACTTTAAAATTGATTATTTCAATTATTTTCCACATTGAGAAGGTTATTTGGAGAAGCACAAACACAACTATGAGAATAGCGATATCGGGATTTCACCCCACTAGGGTTGGATGGTTTCTCACTATAGTCAATTTTTGGTGAGGAAGTTATGCACCTCATCACCTTAATCTTTGCTAACGGATTTTTTGAGGTAATTCTTCAAGCATGATCTTTCTTATTTAATTTTGGTGCGGTGGTCAAGTGTGTGGTGTTTTTAAGATATTGACTTTGGTATCGCTGTAAGTCCCTGGTGAATTTAATCTATGCAATTGTTTTTACTTTGTTCCTTCGGAATATGGCTTTAGCCATTGCTTGGTGTTGTGTTGGTTACTTTTTCTCTATCTTGTCCTTTCTTTGGTGTGGGCTTTGGTTGGTTGGTTGGACAAGGATTTTCTCTCCCCCTACTGGCATATACGTGGTGGAATGTAACTCTAGGCTCAATTGAACAAATAATAGGGAAGTTGCTATAGGAGGTCCACATTGTATGTTATTTTTAAGAATATTTGTTGTAAGTGCTGTGTAGGGAATGGAACTTTGGATATTGCTTTTCGGGGCGGAGCGATGGAGGCGACCCAAATCGTTAAGCAGATCACCGAAGAGTAGACCTCCGAGCTCAAGGAGGCGATCAACTTATTCGACAAGGATGGGGACGGACGAAGAAGGATGGCAGCAGCGGATCCCATCCTGTGCTTTGGTCGGAAGAAAATGGCTGTTGACGAGACATACTGCAAGCGAGGCCGAGTTTTGATAAAGTTCAATGGCTACCCCATTGTGAAAGTACCGTTAGCCATGTACCAGAAGTACGCAGATGCCGTCAGGTTTGACAGGACTCTGCTGACGGTTGATTCAAGGCGCAACGAGTCGGAGAAGTCTAGAGGTCCTTCTGCCGATCAACGCTCTGCTCTAGAGTTTTTGGCCAAAGCCAGAGACACGGCAGGGTTGGGATCTGAAGGTTTCCACACCGGATCGGTTGTTAAATCCAAGAAGGGGGTCTGCATGATGCAGATCTGCATTCCCTTTTAATGGATTGGCCCAAATACCACAGATCAGGCCTGGATCTAGCAGATCTGGCCAATATTAGAGAAAAGGCAGAACATAAGCAACAGATCGGTGGCAATGAGCATAGATCAAGCATCGAATATGTAGATCTAGACCTGCAAATGGAAGATCGACTCTATACGAGGTCAGATCTGGAAGAATGTTTACAGCCAGAGCACACCCGGAAAACTTAGTCATCACCCAGGCCACAGGTAACACTAAGTTGTTTTCAGATTTTTATTAAAACCCCTGAGGGGAAAACTCGCTTAGTGCGGGTACAAGCAGAAAGCACTATCATGTAGCTGAAACAACAAATATGGGCATTGATGGGATACCCTGTTCAAATCCAACATTTGGTCAGTGGTAGGAGGTCCCTCTAAGACAGTAAAACCTTGAAAAACTATGAGATTAGTCTAGAAACATCCATTGTTTTAAACTTCAGGCTGAGAGGAGGGGCCCTACCTCAGGGACAGCCAAGCTCCTCAGGAGGAGACAAGGGGAAAAAGACAGCACCTCAGCAACAACCCAAGGGAGGCTCCTCCTACAAAAATATTTTACAGGGCAACAGAGACTCAGGGCCTTCTCCAGATCAAGGTGGTTACACACCCAGGCCATACATAGTAGATCAGTTAGGGAAAACTCCAGCCCTCAACTTTGATTCTATAGGGCTTGACGATTTCGTAAAGTCCTATGAAACGCAAGCCCTAATATGTCGTTTTAACAGTTTTTGGCCAAAGCCTTTTGATCTATTTCACTGGATTTTTACCACTTGGACCATGGAATGTGACATACATTTATGCTCCAAGGGGTTTTTTATAGTTAGATTTGCATCCAAGGAAGTCATAGATACAATCATCAACGCTGGGCCTTGGTTTTGGGGAACATCGGGGTTGTTTATGACCCCATGGTTCCCAGATTTTGATCCAAACAAAATGACTGTCTCCAAAGTGCCGGTCTGGGTCCGCCTATATAACCTTCCCCTTCACTTCTGGAGTGAAAGAGTATTGGAAGGGATTGGGAATAGTATAGGGAAATATATCAAAACAGATCTGGAAAGGATTGATGAAAGGGTCTACACCTTTGCATGCATCTGCGTGGAAGTAGATTTAAGCAAAGGACTGCCGAACAATATAAGGTTGATCTACAAACAACAAAACTAGCTACAAGGACTAGACTATGAAAACACTGCATTCAGATGTAGGCTCTGTAGGCAGACAGGACACTTACAAATCACATGCCCAGAAGCCAAGAAAGCAAATAGTAAAAAAAAACAGAAAGGGAAGCAAAGGAAAGGATGGCAATTTCCCCCCCCTGTCTCAGAGGATGAAGAATCAGAAGCAGAAGAGGAAGATACCCTTGCGGAGAACGCAGAATGCACCCAAGGGAAGGAGACTCAGAAGGAAACCACACCAGAAAACAAGGCTCCACAGTCTCAGCCAAAACAAGCAGAGAAGGCAAACGAGGATTTGAGTATGGGCAGGATCAAACGGCATCACCACTCAGATACTTCAGACTCAGACAAGGAAACAGCCTTACAAAAAGCAGAGACACAGTTAGTCATAGCTTCGATTGAGCCCACTCAAGGTGAGTGGTGCAAGGTCGAAAAGAAAAAAGGGAGAAAAACTTGAAGTGTGAGCCATTTACTCACCTTCGAATTTCAGTTTTTCTGCCTTTTTATTCTTTCTTATTTCTCTTTCTTCTTCTAAATGCACATTAGTCTTTTAACGTTGCATGGGGGGCATATGCACCCCAGCCCAATGGGCATCTTATGGAAATGCTTCAATGCATCTACTTGTGTAACTTTTCATTTTTTAAATAAAAGGTTACCGATTTTTCCTTTGGAAAAAAAAAAAGTGTTGTGTAGGGAATGTCTCGGTAACATTGTGTTTGGAACCTATTGTTTTCAAGATTTGTGTGGCCTACTGCTAGGAAAATAAAGCCATGCCAAAGGGAACGTTATCATCATGGTTCGAGTGAAAGAGGTCAGTCTAGCAAAGGTCAACATAGCTAGTCCCGAGCCAAGACTTAGGCCCAAGACATGGCTACAAACTATTAGGCAGTGACTCCTCCCTACACCCAAGTAGACATTCACAAGCCGAAACAAGATATACATAGAGAAAGAAAAGCCTTTTTTTTTTGAAGTTACCGATGAGTTGTGGTAGTGTGCTCTAGACCTACTGAATGTGTTGTAAGTGTTTTCCCTAAATTTTGTTAAAGATGAAGATGTCATCCAATTATACAACCATAAATTATTTCATGAACAAATGTAAGATATCATCCATCATACTCGTGAATGTTTTGGAGCATTAGTTAAGCCAAAGCACATGTCCAACCACTCAAAGTGACCTTTTTTATATTTGAAGATTATATTCCATGCATTGGTTTTCTCAATTGGAACTTGGCAGTATCCTGACTTTTGATCACTATTTATAAATAACTTGCCACCCTTCACCTGATCAAGAATATAATCAATCAAGGGGTTTGGGAATATATTATTGAGAGTGTTTTTTTTCGGCGATTTATAATTAATATAGAGTCTCCATGTTCCATCCTTCTTCTGCATTGAAACAATTGAGCTCCCACATGGTGAGGAGCTTGGTTCAATATGGCCTTTTGGATGAGCTCATGAATTTGACATTTTATTTCCTCATTCTCTAAGAGAAAGTGTCGATATATTGTGTCATTAGATAAAGGAGCACCAACTATCAATTCAATTGAGTGATTGACCTAGAAGTGTTGAGGCACCACAATGGGTGAAGTGAAAATATATTTGTATGCTTCTTGAATCTTGTCCACTAGCGACTAATTTGAAAAGAGCCCCTCTGTGGAGGATTTTGTGATCACAGTGATATTCATTTCACTTTCTAATTGAACCATGAATAGGACAAAATTTAAGTCTAAGAGATCGCTTTTCGGCACAATTTTTCCAAGATCAATGAAATTTTGGTAATTGGAACTACCTTTAGTACCCTGTAGAGATGACCCACTAGAGAAACAATGTCACTAGGTGGACATGGATGATAAATAACATGACGTTTCTACCTATAATGTTGTGATAAAATAATTGTAACAACCTTGGTGAAAATTCCATTTAATAAAATTTAATAAAGGCAAAATAAGACCACAGTTAAGGGACACTTATTCCAAGTTGAATGTTGGGAAAAGATATCCTAGTGGGCATCACTAGATGTGTTTTTTGGCTAAGGGAAAATAACAAAGGCATAAAAAGGAAAAAAGGCATTTTTGGCACATTTATTTATGAAAATAAAGGAAATTAGGAGAAAAGTAAGATGAAAGGTCATAGGTTGTATGTGTGGAGGAAATTGAAGGAAAAAAATGGAAAATGAAGAAAATAGAGGTCTCATTAATAAAAAGACTTTTGAGGATCAGTTGGTAACATTTCGTTAGTTCAAGTTTTGGAGCTCTATCATTATTCTCTCTCTCTCACTCTTGGTCACTTAGAGTTTTCTTGGAGTACTCTAGTTTTGGATGAAGGAAGGAAAAACAAGCAAAGGGAAAGGAAGGAAAGCAAGGATCAAGGAAGAAGAGCAGGATCAGGCAGCTTCAGTAGGAATACTTGCAGGTAACCTTTTTCATGTGTGATTTCCTAGCTGGTTTGGAAATGCATGGCTTCACATGTTGGTGTGTGGTTCTCTTACTGTCGGTGGAATGGTTTGTCGAGTTATGATAGTGGTTTTCAACCTAGCCTTGCCTTTTTCCGGATGCCATGGTATATTGGGATGTTTATCTCAGTTTTGAGCTTTGGTTTTCTAGATGGATTTCAGAATCTAGGGTGGAGGTGGTATCAAGGTTCATTCCCAAAGGCCTAGGAATCCCTTGACGGTTTTGGTAGGATACACATTAAAGCCTAAGGGAGAAGTCTTGGTTTAGGGCCTAGTGATCTGGGTTTGGATTGCAGTAAATCCTAAAAGACTGGTCTCGGTTTAGGGCCTAGTGATTTAGGATTGGATTGCGGTAAAGCCTGAGAGACAAGGAGATGGAAAATTCCTCAAGGATAATGATGGATTCTGGATGGCATTCCAAGTTCAGCTCGGTTGTGATTAGAGCACTGGTTTTGGTGTGATCATGGCTTGGTGAGGGTGGAGGACCTATATATTCCTTAGTTGTTCTTAGATTGGTTATTCTCTAAGATGCCACATTCATGCTTAGAATATGGCACGAGGGTGACTGACTAAAAGTGAAATTTGGTTATAAGCATGGTTAAATGATTGGTTCATGTGATGGTTATTTCATGTATTTACTTTTAATTGTTGATGGATGGATGCAAGACCTAATTGATGATATAATAGATCAATAGAGAAGGAGGTGTTCCTTTTAGTTATGTTTCATAATTTCTTTTAGTCATTTATGTTTCGTTTTGAATCTTAGACTTGTAGGTTGCATTGATGCCAATTGTTTGACAGAATGTCAGTCTTGGTTGGGGATGCTCAGGCCTAGTACTAAGGTTGATTTTTTATTTATCAACATTATTATCATGTCTTTGATGGATTTTGAAGGTTTTAGCAAGTTCTAGGTAGAGGTCAGGATTCTGGGCTGGAAAAGTGGTTCAAATCTCGGGGTCACTGGCACAAGTCTACTGAGAAAATTCCATGGTCGTTGGCACATAGGCTTATGAGAGAGACTTTGGGTTGTTGGAATTTTCATGCCTATAACATGAGAGTGACTAGGGGTTAAAAGGATTAAATCGTCAGTGGGACTCATAGACCAGATGTCTAAGTGGCTGACATGACTCTTGAGGGTGTTTTTGCTGATGTGGATGGGTTTGTTTGATATGTTCCATCGATTCCATTTCCTTATGGTCACCAAGGAAGTTGAATCCTTTGTAGTAGCCTCTCTTGTCGCATGTTTACCCTGGCTGGCTAGTTACTTCAGTGGACATGGGAGGAAGGGGTGTTATAGATTGGTATTAGAGCATGTTTTCACTCTCCTTAGGTGAAGGTGCTTGGTCATGCATGCATGTCAGTTGCATGTGTGTATCTTACACTTGAATTCCATGTGCTTATTGCATTGCATCATGTTGATCATGATTGTAGTAAGGTTATCATCAGGAACTTGATGTGATTTTGTGGGATGCATCGTCGGAAGTATATGATTGGTTGCATATGGTTATATGTCACTTACATGTTGATTATATGTTGCTTTACTACATCCTTGTATGCCAGGTGCATTCTTGAATGTTTTGATTACATGTATCAGTCTTGTAGGTTGGTTACAAGAATTGATCACTTATTCTTGACTACATGCTTTCATACGTATGTGTAGTTGATTAGGCATTGCTTATGTATGTTGATAGTTGCATGTGGTGATGTGTGAAATGGAGTAATGGTTGGTGTCATGCATGAGGTAATAGCATGCATTGTTGATATGACCTTGCATTGATGGATGGACCCTAGCTAGAGTGATGTTTATGCATTGATACATTTATTCAATATATGTCTATATGTTGTTATGGTTATGTTATACATGTATCACGTTGATTTGATGATCTTGTAGACAAAGTATCCTCCTCGAATTATGCTAATGTACGTTGGTTTATTGTGATTTGGTTTAGCTGACATAGTATGCCTTGCAGGGAAGGGATCAGATGGCTAGAAGGGTGGTAGACTACATAGAATCTTCCTATGCATTAGATGGGCAACATGGTGTGGGGCACTATTCTGACTTGGTAGACACATTGATAATCTTGAAGGAAGAAATAAGGATTTGCAAAGCAGGCAATCAAAAAATCATGAAGGCACAAGAGAAACAAGAAAAGGTGAATGTGATACTACTTCAGAGTTTGTCATATTTGCAGCAACAGGGACCACTTTGGATCAGCCATGGACATGAGGACAAAACTAATGGGGCATATGGTAGTAGGTCTCCTAGTAGACATAGTTTGGATATATATGACATGATCTGAGATGGCAGGTTGTTGGATACTCCAAATAAGCGAGATGATCGACACAAGTACTATTCTAGTTCTGGTTCTGATAGGCATCATGATCGTTATCGTTATCATCCTTACAGGAGGAGTGATAGGGATTACTTGTCAGATGAGTTTAAGAAGGAAAATCTACCTACCTTTGATGGAGAGATGAATAAATCACGGGATGCAAAGGCCTAGTTGTTGGGTATGAAGAAATTCTTCTGATTGCATGATTATTCAGAAAATATGAAATGAGAGATAGCCACTTTCAGTCTCAAAGATAAAGCAGATATTTGGTGGGAAGACGTCAAGAATGTCAAATGTATACATGAGGAGGATTTGAATTGGCATGCATTTGAGAGGCTCTTCAAGAAGAAGTACTTGTCTAGGAGGCACTATGATGACAAAGCTAAGGAGTTCTATGAGTTGTGACTGGTTTCTATGACAGATGATGAGTATACTAGTAGATTTTTGGAGTTGTTGAGATATGTGCCTTACCTCAGAGAGGAGAAGGCCAAGGTTCAAAGATTCATCTGTGGACTTCCAGTTGCATACAGAGACCAGATTGAGTTCGATGAGCCTAGATTGTTGGAGGAGGCCATCCGAAGTTGAAACATTTTTATGAGTAGTGAAAGCGCAAAGTTGAGCTTAAGCATAACTGGAAAATAAATGAGAAAGCTAAAGGAAAATTGCCACCAAACAGAGGAAGACCTCAAGATGCAAGTGAGAAAAAAATGCAGTTCCTTACAATAGATTCAATATAGCTGAGAAGGGACACGGAGATTAGCAGGCTAGAGGCGGTGGTAAGGAACCATTGCTGTGTTGGATATGTTGTAAGGATCATCGTAAGAGGGATTGTCTGCAGCATCAGAGTGGTGGTAGGCCCCAAATCTACAATTCTTAGGAGGAGCATAGAGTCGGTGATGTTGTTCATAGCATTACTCGAATTTATGCAGTTGTGGACAACAGGCAGGCGAATCATCAGGCATCAATCATTGAGATAGATGGTAAGCTTTGTGATCAAGTTGTTTCTATTTTGGTTGACCCTTGATCTAACTATAGTTATATTAATATTGACCTGGTGGATAAGTATGTAACATCCCTAAATAACTCAGCATAAATTAATAGTTACGAATCAGTTAATCAACCCTGCATAAAAGTAATTTTAAATTACGAATCTGTTACAACTAATTCTTGATGTTGGTAAAACGGATTGGGGGATGAGAACAGAAAAAAGGGCAATCTGAGTGGACTTCCGAGGGTTTTTAGTTTTGGATATTATGCATGACTTCTGGGGAAGGAAAAAAAGAGACGGATGAGTAGAGAAGCGAGGGAATATTAAATCCACGATGCAATCTAAGACTCCATGATTTCTCTTCTCTACATCCATGTTTTTATCAGTGCTCTGCGTCTTATACCACCGCTTTAATCCCTCCTACAACACCAACAATGTTTGTATCGGCATGTGAAGCTTTAGATACTGAGCTTACTGATGACTGTTTGCCGCAAATAGCCATTGGTGGTTGGCTAGCTTTTCTTGATAAGGGTTCTTGCATAATATTTTGTTTTGGATAGCAAAGACAACAAGAAAGATGTGATACCATGTATTTTTCATAGTGTTTTTTGTTCACAATGTCTTTGGATATCTCATTCATCTGTCCACATTTTGGATAGATTGTGGGTGGTACAACTGGAAAAGGAAAGTTAATATCTTGCAAAGAAATATATAGCCAGTAATGTTCATACATGCAATAAAAGAATGATTATTTTATATGTTTTCTTGGTAAGAAAATATGTTAATGTATGCAGTAAAAGAATGATTACTTTATATGTTTTCTTGGTAAGAAAATATGTTCATGCATGCAGTAAACAAATGATTCTTTTATATGTTTTCTTGGTAACAAAATATGTTAGTGCATGAAGTAAGAAATTGAATATTTAATATGTTTTCTTGGTAAAGAAAATAGGTAGTTCCTCTTAGAAAGACCACATGTGAGTTTTGTGTGTGGGATGCTCGTGTCTTGTCATTTTCTTGGAATAATATCCTTGCTAAATATAGCCAAAATATCTTCTTGAGAAAAGATGGTAAGGCATTTAAACTTCATGAGGACATAGTGTGAAAAGTGACCAATTTTTCCTTGAATTAAAATATGTATTTTTATTTAATAAACATTTATTGGAAAGGGATATATGCTAATTGCATTGTGATTCTAGCTAGTTTCTAAGTTTCTAGTAAAATAACTATGTATTACATGCATGATAGAAATAGCTAATGATGTGCTTCTAGGCACATAGATATTCTTTTCTAACTTTCTTGAAGAAAGAGTATGTGTTATATACACATAAATATAGTTTCATTTTAGAAAAGTGTGCATACTTCGTGTATGAAAATGATGGCTTTTATGTGAGATCTCCTGAAACAAAAATAGAATTTCCTACTCTTAAAAGACATATGAATAGTGTTCATATAATATCAAGAATCCATACTTGTTTCATGAAAATATTATGTGCATTGAAGTAAAAGTAATTGTGTTAGGAGAAACACATGTTGCATGCACACAAGGGTAGCTATTGTGACTTTGGAAATATGGTTTTGTGTGTACATAGAGAAAGTGTTTATGCTAACTTTCTTGAAAATATTAATTTCTTCAAGGTTGTCTTGCTAGATGAGTTGGGTCGAATTCTTGATTTGGGTGCATAAAAGGTTAAGTTAACCTTGTTATTGTTTCTTGATTCTTTAAGCGTAAATATGGGTATCTATAATAATTTCTTGAAAGGAAAATCATGAGAAACTTACTTATAGGAAGATAGAGAAATGGGGTTATGATGACTTCCTTTAAGAAAGAAGTAAGTAATTGTTTACATGAAATGATGGTAGAGTTCTAAAGAAGGGAATATGCATTGCATATATTAAAGAAGGGCTATTAAGATAAGCTATTGGATACTCAAAGAACAATCATTTTGTTATGGAGATGTGTTCTTTGTATGAGAAACTATTTTAATTTCTTGGAAAATAAATATGTGGGAGGAACACATGTGCAAAGGCGCAAAAACAATAGTTTATTACCTGTATAAAAACATAACTATTGTGTTATATGTGTTAAAGGGAAACATGGACTTGTAAAACTAATGGGTTAGATCTCTTAAAGAGAAATATGCATTAGTGTGAATAAGCATTGTGGAAAGTAGAACAAGTATTTACTTGAATATATGTACTAGTTAATTAGTATGTTATGCTTGCTCATGCACATGAGTGGATGTTAGAAGATCTCTTTTAGAGGTTGATTATTGATTGATTATATTGTATCTAATCTTGTTGCCAAAGGTTTTGGATGACAACAATGACAGGAAATGTTGGCGGTTTGTGCCAAACAAAAGTGATGTTTAGCATTGTAGCAGGTAAAGAATTAATGGTCCATGCAGATGAGTACGAGTTGCGGAATCGTACATTGCTGGAACAATCATGCCACAAGGATGTTGCATGTGGCGATATGTAGGTAAAGATTTGGAAAATGTAATAGCTTTTAGCTAGTTATGTGACAACTTAATGATAATTCATTGTAAATAATTTTATAACAATGGTTAAGGGATGGAATCCCTTATAAGCCATTGATTGAGGGGTAAGAACCCTCACGAGTGTTTAATAATAAGATTAAACATTTTTTGGTTTTCACCCTATGGGGTTTCCAGGGTATATTAGTGTTCAATGATGTGATCACCTTTTGTGTCAGTTTGATGATGATGAATCCTTGATGTTGATGGTTCTTTATTTGATGGCATAATCATAATGTCCAAGTATGATATTAATTAATATGGTTAAGGAAATCATGAAATGGATGCAAGGATTCATGAGACAGTTTATGTTATTACACTACCACAGTGGTGGTTAATGGTTATGCAACTTATTATCTTTTATTACAATTTACTTGATGTACTAATGAACAATATATCTAATGGTTAATGAGGAATTGTGGAGTTGTGAATTAGATAATTACTTGTGGGTAATTTGTATAAAAAAAATTCTAACTCCCTGCTTTTACATGCGAGGTTACCGGGGTACATTACAAGTGTGGTATGAGAAAATAAGTGCATGTAGAATCTTGGTCGGTACAGTTGGCTATAGGTACAAAGAAATGAGTTCACCATTCGGTAAGAGCTTGTGCATTTGAGTTAAATGGTATGACTACAACATCACACTTGAATGTATTTCCTTTGGGATCATATAGTATGCTTTTGGGTATGGATTGGCTATACCTTCACATGACCAAAGTGGATTGCTTCGACAAGGCCATTGAGTGTGTGGATGTTAGTGGGGAACAGAGGACTTTGCAAGGGAAGAAGAAGACTACATATGTTAGGATGGTGACAGTTATGCAAGAAAAACATAGTTACAGGAAAGGGTGTGTGTTATTTGTAGTACACATTTCTAGTGATAAGGGTAAGGAGGTTGAGGATGTAGATGTGTTAAGAAGGTACCCAGTTTTGCAGCAATTTCAGGGTGTATTTCCTAAGGACATTACAGAGTTTCCACCTCACAATGAGGTAGAATTTTCTATCGAGTTAGTACTGGGGGAAGCTCCAGCATCAAAAGAAACTTACGGGATGAGCACACCTGAGTTGGTTGATTTAAAGTTACAACTGAAGGAAATGTTGGACAAGGGGTACATTAAGCTGAGTGTATCGCCTTTGGGTGCACTAGTGTTGTTCGTGAAGAAGAAATATGGTATTATTAGATTGTGCATTGACTATAGGCAGTTGAACAAAGTAACGATCAAGAATAGGTACACTTTGTTCGAGGATTGATGATTTGTGATCAGTTGAAGAGAGAAACAATGTTCTTAATGATCTTCAAGACTACGTTCAGGATTGGGTATTGGCATTATGAGTTTGTTTTCTTTCCATTCGGTTTGACTAATGCTCCAACTACATTCATGTGTTTGATGAATAGTGTGTTGCATCCTTATTTGGACAAGTTTTTTATTGTATTCATTGATGACATACTAGTATATTCTAATAATGAGGAAGACCATGCCAAGGATTTAGCAGCAGTGTTGAGATCGCCAAGAGAGCATCATTTGTATGCTAAACTTAACAAGGGCAACTTCTTTTAGACTGAGGTACATCACTTGGGGCATGTTGTCTCCAAGGATGGCATAGCAGTGGATCCAGAAAAGATAAGGGCCATCATGGAGTGGGCAGCTCCTAAGAATGTGGATGAGGTGACATCATTTATGGGATTGGCGGGTTTCTATAGGAGGTTCATCAGGAACTTCTCACGCATTGCATATCATATCACATCATTGCAATGAAAACGAAAGAAGTTTGAATGGACAAAAGAATGTGAGGTTAGTTTTGATAAACTTAAGTAATTTTTGACACATGCACCAGTTCTAAAGATTGTGAATCCGAAGAAGGAGTTTGTAGTGTGAATAGATGATTGCAAGAGAGGACTTGATGGAGCTCTCATGTAAGAAGGACAAGTAGTGTGCTATGAGTAACAAAAACTAAATGAGCAAGTGGAGAACTATCCAACGCATCATCTTGAACTAACAATGATTACACATGCATTGAATGTGGAGGCACTATCTTCTTGGCAGGAGGTTTACATTGATGAGTGATCACAGTGGGTTGAGGTATTTGTTTTAGCAGTCGAATCTAAATTCCAGGCAAGCTATATGGTTACCCTCAATGAGTTCGAATTCGAGATCATATACATTAAAGGGAAGGAGAATCAAGTTGCAAGTGCTCTTAGTAGGAAGGTACAGGGAAATCATATAACATCTATGAGCTCTTATGCGATAGAGTTACAGGATGGGATCTTGCAGGTAGGACATCGGGAAGACAAATACATGGAGATTATGCCCAGGTTACAGTAGAGCACATGTACAGGTATAGGTGAGCAGGATGCAGACTATCATCTCATAACAAATGGTTTGGTGAGGTTTAGAGACAGGATCTATGTGTCGAATTGCAGTGAGCTCAAGAAGCTTATCTTGAGGGAGTTTCACACCAAGCCATAATCAAGTTATCTAAGATATCAAAAGATGATGACGACTAAAAATAAGTTCTACTATTGATTGAATCTGAAGAAGTAAGTGGGAAACTTCATGGCTAGATGTTTAGATTTTCAGTTGGTAAAGGTGGAATGTAAGCATCCAAGTGGTTTACTATAGCCTATAGCGATTCTGGAATGGAAATGGGAGGTCATTTCCATGGATTTTATCACAGGTCTTCTGAGGACAATAAAGTAGCATGCTTTTATTATGGTCATGGTTGACAGGCTGAGCAAGGTAACTCACTTCATTCGAATAAAGACTACATATTAACCCAGTGAGGTAGCACAAGTGTTCATAAGAGAGATAATGAGACTACATGGTGTTCTGAATAAGAATGTGTCAGAAAGGGATGCAAAATTCACTTCCAAGTTTTGGAAGGAGCTATTTGGAGGCTTGGGTACAAATTTGGCCTTCAGCACAGCTTATCATCCATAGATAGATGGACAGATGGAGAGGTTCAATAGGATATTGGAGGATATGTTAAGGATGTACTTGATGCACAACAAAAGAAATGGGAGGATTATCTTCCATTGGTTGAGTTTACATACAATAATGGTTATCAGGAGTCATTAAGGATGAATCCTTTTGAGGCATTGTATGTTTAGAGTTGTAACACTCTTGTTGTCACCTTCTACAAAAAGAGTTTCAACTGTACAAAGAGGGAAAAGGAACATAGATGTTTGGATCTAGCTTCCAATGCCACATAAGCACTCAAAACTAAATCAAACCCTCTCCATTGGAAAGTGAGTTGAGTAACTTCCAACGGTATATAGAACTCTCCATATGGACGACAAAATCATGAGTTAGAGCAGATCAAATTTATCCTTTCACAGATAGAAAACAAAGGAAAAATGTCTAAGTATAAACCTTGGATCTTGCATATTATATTTTTTTTAAAGAAATGGTAGAGGAGGTTGAAGAAAATTAGCGATATCCGATCGTTGATATCGGAAATTGAAAATTAGAGGTCTTGCAGTGTGGCATATCAGTGATCAGAGAACCATGCAACATGACATAGTGAAGGTCCAACAATATTCGATCAACAATCCCATAATCAGAGATACTAGGCATCAAAATATCAAGATATTGGTGCATCGCAATCAACGATCACATAGATGACACCTTTCCAAGTTGCGATATCACATGAAGTTCCAATTGCTACTACATTCACTTGGATTTGAGCCTTCAGTTTAAAAGCGTTGGGAATGCTTTAAAGAGTGTAACAAAGGAATTTTGTGAAAAACTAAGGGTATGCAGGCCTTTTCTCTCTTCTCCAACTGGATGAGTGGCGCAACGAGAGTGGTTTTGATAAGGGCCACATGGCGACTAACATCATCCTGACACGAAAATACACTGGACATGTGGCATGTAGACTTGGTATTTTCAGGGGTCCTATGGGGGCATATCTCAGTGACATGTGTCACCACTAAGGAAGAGACATGTGGTAGTAATGACATCATTTATTGGAGATTGTCATTCGACGATCGCAAGTTCTGGAGGGTGTAACCAAAGGCAGTGTTACGAAATCACCGATTGCGATATCCTGATATCATGAGCCCTCCCTGATCGTCTTTTCAAATGGGCTAGCCCACATCACATATTGGAGATCGGCATTTGCAGTTTCACAGAGGTTGTCCAGTTTAAAATTGTCGATTTTTCTGAGTTCCGATATTTGACTAAGCACGTGGTTTATATAGGAAAATAAAAGAAAAGGGACCGAAAAATTTAACAATGGAAAAGGGTTCCTAGACAAGAGTTCAAAGGCTCTAGCCCTCCAGAGCTAAGCAGCCAGTCAAAGCCCACAGTCATATGACGAAAAAAGTGTTAAAAGGGCTCAAAGAAAAAGGGGCTAAAGAGGATCAAAATTCGTTGTTTTGTAAGGTTTTTCAGTGTTAAGTGTGAGTGCTAGAAAATCCCCGATATTACACTATGGTCGTTTTAAAGGGCTTATTAGCTTTGATAGTGTTCTGCATGAAGTCTAGAGGGATAGATGAGTTGGCTACTGTGCTAAAGACATGTTATGGTTATTGAGGGTGATCACTCCTGGTTCCTGCAAGTCATGAATTAAAACTGTTAAGACTAAAACTGACAGGGAACCGGCCGAGAACATGAAGTGTGATGCAGCAAAAACGTGGTTGGACCAGAGGCCTACAAAGGATGTGGAATGGATATATTTTCAAAAACCATCATTTCAGTTTCACATATTTTGTTATTCAGTTCCTTTCTTAGTCTGTTTTATTTTAACAAACAACATATTTCTATTGTAATAATTGGAGGCGATAGAGCCTACACGTTGAGACAGCTGGATGCTCGGGCCTAAGATATTTTTGTAACTAATTTCCTAGTTCTCCCTCTCCTTATATAAGGAAGGGAGAAACACTTAAGAAAGGTTCATAATTTTGGGAAAGACTACTCTTCTACGGGACCTTTCTTGTTTTCATAAAGGCCAACTTGAAGCTTGTTGTATTCTGCCTTTCATGAAGAGATTAATACAAAGTTTATGGTGATTCCAACTGATTTTGATTGCAGTATGTTCTTCTCCCTATGTCTTTCATATATGTTTTTAATTCTTCATAGATTGCATGTCATAGTAGCAGCTAGCTATATTTCCCTTTAGATACAGATTCATTTAAATCAAAACGCTAGTGGATAGTGCCTATTTCAAGGTGGAAATCAAGTCTTTAAAAATAACTCCATGCATCTCAACAGTCCATAACATCCCCTTTATCCCATTTCTCTCTGAGTCTTGATATATAGGATTCTTGTGTCTTAAGCTCTATATGATGGATTCCTCCTATGTTGTCTTCCCCCATTACATATGTTTCAACAACTAACTCACTGCAAATTATGGGTCTTATATGGCCACCTTAAGCCAAATATTATTTCCTAAGTACTCTTGTATATCAAATGCTTTCTATTTGGTATCTTATGAATGATTATGAATCAAACTCATTTGTAATTTATGTGACAAACTAAAGTGCTGCAAGTCTTTTCTACAAATTTGTCTAGCACTCTTTAAGATGTCCTAGGCATTGGTCTTCAATCAACCCAGAGGCTCTCTCTAGGAGGCTTTCCATATCTCCTAAAGCTCTTGTGCTCCACGTGATTTAAAAAGTGACTACATATTTTTGGCATCATTGACGAGGAATGAAATTGAAATAATTTTCCCTAGGTACTACAAATATTTACATTCCCTCTATTAGGTGAGCGAGAGAAGTGTGGGTTGAATATCTCTCACTTTGGCGACTCCACTGTCCGAATTCATTTGTAAAAACCTTGGTGACTCCACTGGATATAATTCTAGCCGATCATTATGGCTTATCGGAGACCCCATACTCGCTAAGGTATCTCTACACAAAGGACTCCATATGTATCTGACTCAGAGAGAATAATATATAGAAGGATTTGGAACAAAAAGACTCCAAGTAATGATGCTACTGTATCTTGATTTCCCGAAACATCTGCATCTAGTTTATAGAGAGTTGTAATTCATTGTTCTGAACTTCCCCCTAAAGTTCTGCTATATTCTCCAAAAATTGATCATTTGTTTAGTACTTATACCCTAGAGGTTAAAGAAGAAGTTGAGGAAATAAAAGATAACCTCCAAAGCCCTACTCATAGTGCAAACAACTTCTCATTCCACTGTCAGTTAGTTGCCTTACCATTGGTCATACGTTAGACTACTCTAGTAATTCAACCACCACCACTTCTAATTCAAATGGTTGTCCTAGGTTTCCTGCTGAATAAATATGCTCCATTAAACCTGTCTCAACCTCTAAATGATATGCCACAAGACTACCTCAAGCTCTTGCCCAAGTATAATGAAAAAGCTAATGTAACAACACAAAGACACATAGAAATTTTATGTGCCTTTACAAAGAATCAAAATGTTTAACATCAGGATGTAGTGTTGAGGCTTTTCGACCAATCTTTGGATGGGGAGGTCAGGAAATAGTTTAAATCCTTGCCAAATTCTTCCATTAACACTTGGAAAGAAATGGAGAACTCCTTGTAGAAATAGGGTACATCCTCACTGAGTTTAATGCTATCAAGAAGAAATCTGGTGAGGATGTCTCAAATTTTATTAAGAGATTTAATAAGTTGTACAATAATATGCTTGTTGAAATCAAGCCTCCATAGGTCATTGCCTGAGTAGTATTTGTTGGGGCCTCTAATTCAAAATTTGGTTTTACTCTCAGAGAAAGGAAGTCTCCTACCTTGGACCAGATCCAAACTGATGCCCTTGAAGTAGAGGAAAAATATACCTCCACAAGGAATTCAAGAAGCAGAACTGACTTTGGAGAGAAGAAAAAGGGAAAAGAGGAGGTAGCTTCCTCAAGTGGAAGAGAATTTCAAGAACGAAGGATAGAATAAATAGATACGTTGATAAAGAACTTATCCAACAAACTAACAAAAATGGAGTTGGAAAATAAAAGCCTTTAGAGATAATCCCCAATACAAAAGGCCTCCCCTATAGTTAATGCAAAGGAAGAGGAAAGAGCAACAATACCATATTCATCCTCCATTATATATAGAGATGACTTGGAGGAACTGTCACTAGAACCCATCAATGTTTTATTCCTCTTTCTCCGATGAGGGACAAAAACTCAAGACATATGAAGAGGAGGAGGAGCTTCATGCCACACTGGATGATGATGAGATTGATGGCTATTGCAAATAGTTCGTTGACTTCATGTTGACTCAGTTGCACAAGAAGTATGATATGCGATCATCTAGAAAGAGATCAAGTGCACAAGATCAGAATGAAGGTACTTCCTCCCATGAGCCCCCTAAGTCTGCTGACAAGGAGAAGGGACATGTAGACCCAATTATCTCAAGAAAGAGTCATCCAATCTAAACCACTATCAACCTTAAGTCATTAAATAAGGTAAGTTTCCTTCCCCCACTAAACCCATTCATGAAAAAGAAAAGGAGCCTGTAGAAATTAGCATTGGATAAAAAGGCCATGCACTCTTTAACCTCCAGAAAGAGCTTGAAAAAGTCAACATCCTAGTCCCATTGCCTGATCTCTTGAAACAACCTACTTACAAGGCCCAAGTCTCTAGTTTCTATTTCCTTCCACTTCAGCCCAACCCCTTGACAGTTTAAACCTACAGGAAGAAATTCCTATGGTATTATTTGGACCTCATGTTGAGGAGAAAGACCCTTTCACCCCACATTTTTATGTCACTCTAGTAGTACATGACCTCCTGCTTCACAATTTCATGTTAGACTACAGAGCTTCTCATAATTTGATGTCGTTATATGTAATGGAGTAGCTGGTCTAGAGATAAACAGACCCTATAAGGATCTCTATTATTTTGAATCTAAGAGAGTCAAGTGCTTGGGTATGGTCAAGGACATGATGGTTAATTTGGCTCAAATCCTCGAAAAGTGTGGTAATGGATATTGTAGTTGATGAGATCCCAGTGAGGTTTGGTATGCTTTTTTCCAGGTCTTGGGGATCTAAGATTAGAGGGTCCATCAAGATGGATCTGACTTATGCTACCATTCCTATCTTTTGTGGAGAGGAAAGGAGACTGTATAGGGAATCTAAATTTGTCAAAAAATTTACCAGAACTGATTGTTTAGACAATGCACCTGTGTATGGAATAGAAAGGGACATCTCCTGCTTTATGCTAGAAGAAGATGAATTCATTCTAGAAGAAACATAGACAGAACCTGCAGTCCAATCAAAATGACATGTCAAAGAATGTAGCAAGGTATGGAAACTATATTTTGATGGGTAAAACACAAAAGAAGGAAATGGGGTAGGATTATCATTGATATCTCTAGAAGGTAACTTAATTCCTTTCTCCTTCAAATTGGATTTTGAGGCCACGAAAAATGTGGCAAAGTATGAGGCACTTCTACTGGGCCTGCAAGTGACAAAGAATCTAAATATTGACTGTGTGAACGTATTTGGAGACTTTGAACTAGTATTCAAGCAGATCAAGGACCAATGCCAAACCAAGCACCCCCGGCTGAGGACCTACAAAAATGAAGTTTGGGACTTGATTAACAAATTCTTCTCAGCTTTTAATGTATAATTATTGCCAAGATAAGGGAATCGAATACGAAATTGAAGTCAGATACAGACCCTCAATGCCTGAGAATGTGAAACACGGGCATGTATTTAAGGATGATGAGAAAATCAAGTTCTTCATGAAGGTCATCAGGGAATTCTCAAACTCTGTGATTGATCAAGAAGAGGAATAAATAATAGAATAACAACCGACTACCTGGGAGGAAAATATCATAGGACATAAAGTTTTGCAACTAAAGGTAAATTCCATTCAATAGGGTCTAGTTCCTTTAGAAAGGATATTCAAACCAAATGATGTGGCTTCTAAGCCAGATGAACAGGTAGCTGAGGAACACATAAAGGACTACAACATAAGCTCAAAGGATGAACCCCGGTTGATCAAGTTATCAACCAAGATCCCCCAGCACTACAAACAAAGGTACTTAAATCTCCTAAAATAATATAAAGATGTTTTTTCTTGGTCTTATGATGATTTGAAAAAATTTGATGTAAATATTATGCAACATAAGATTCCTATGAAGAATGATATGAAGCCTTGTAAGCAAAAACTCAGACAAATCAATCCACTTCTACTCCCATCCATTGAGAAGGAAGTGAAGAAGCTGCTTCAATCTAAGATCATTGTACCACTGAGGTACTCAGAATGGGTTTCCAATATGGTTCCTATTAGGAAGAAGAATGGAGAAATCAGACTGAGCATAGATTTCAAGAACCTGAACAAAGCTTCTTTGAAGGACAACTATCCATTGCCTAAAATGGACCACATTTTACAGAGGGTAATTGGGTCTGCTAGGATGTCAATAATGGATATATTTTCAGGATATAACCAAGAGGTAGTGCAACCTGAGGATTAAAAGAAAACTGCATTCATGACTCCTTGGGGGAATTTAATGTATGCAAGGATGTCATTCAACTTAATAAATGCAGGAGCAACATTCTAGAGGGAAATGGACATGGTGTTTGTGGGAGAGAAAGAAAAATTTGTGGTGGTTTATCTAGATGACATCATTGTTTTCTCCAAAACAGATGAGGAGCACATTGAACATCTAAATATTGCCTTTGAAAAGTGTAGAAAGTATGGGTTGTCCCCGAATCCCAAGAAATCCTAGTTCGCTTTGAACAAAGGCAAGTTGTTGGGGCACATCGTAGCATAGGAAGGGGTAAAGATTGACCCTAAGTGGGTGTAGGCCATCAGTCACATTTACTACCAAGGAATAAGAAGGAGGTCCAAGTCTTCTTGCGAATGATTAATTTATTGAGAAGGTTTGTACCTAACTATGCTAAAATAGTGAAAGACATTACTGAAATGTCAAAAAAAGAGAATCAATTAAAGTGGAGCTCAGATTCTCGAGAATCCTTCTCTTGAATCAGAAGAGCTTTTATAGAGGCTATGGTGTTAGTCATCCTGGACTATTCATATTTTTCCTCCCCCCATATTGTAGTTGTTGTGTTACTTCAGTAAAATAAGGAATGCCATGAGCAGCCCATAGCTTTCTTCAGCTAGGTGCTGCGAGACGCTGAACTGAAGTATAATATATTGGAAAAACATGCATATTCTCTAGTCAAAGATCTGAAGGTTTTCAGAGTCTATGTGTTACACTCGAGCATCCTGTCTTATGTCCCAACAACAGCAGTGAAGGACATCCTAGTACAAGGAGACAACAATGGTAAAAGGGGTAAGTGGATTGCAAAAATCGAGGAGTATGACATGGAGGTAAGACCCACTAAGCTCATTAAAGGACAAATATTGGTGAAAATCCTATCAGAGTTAAATTGTTAGGCATTGGGGATAAATTTATTAATAGGAGAGGTTGAAGAGGGGACACAACCCATGATCAAGATTGCAGTCGAAAATATTCACATCAAATATGAGACTTCGACCTGGTATCAAAATTCCATCCACTATTTATTGTTTTTGAGATGCCCAACAAATGTGGGAAAATCCAAGTACGGAGAATTGAGGGCTCAAGCCTAGAAGTTTTCTATATCTAATGGGAAACTGTACTGAAAGACCCAGTGGGAATTCTACTGTTGTGTTTGGTTGAGACAAAAAAACAAAGAGTGATGGATGAGTTCCATAGTGGCGTTTGTGGGAGGGGGGCTACAGCTAGAAGACCATTGCGCATAAGATATTGAAAGAAAGGTTCTATTAGCCCACACTATTTGGAGATGTTCATTTTTATGTTAGGTCCTGTCAGAAGTGTCAAGCTTTTGTTGGCAAAAAAAAGTGGCTCCACTCCCTTGATCCTTGTTATTGTAGAAGAACCCTTCAGACAATGGGGACTAGACTTCATCAAAGAAATGCATCCTCCTTCTAGCGGTCAACTGTTAGGTCCCTATACTACTAGTGTAGCCCCTTATTGTTATTAGTGCAACCCCGTTATTGTATTGTTGTGCCCGTGTAGTCCTGATATTGTTATTATTGTGCCCCATAGAAGCCCACTATTTTTATTGTTGTGCCCTTACAATATTATTGTTATGTCGTCGCTGATTATATTGTGTCTCCTTAGACTCCTATATATAGAAAGGAGGTCCCGTCATTTGTATCATCCAAGAATTTTTCATTAGTGTAATGTAAAGGAGGTTTCCCTCTCGAAGAGGATTATTTTGAATTTGTTTATCTATCTCTTCTTCTATTTTGTGAGTTGGTTGCATAACATTTGGCATCAAAGGTTTGGATTCTAGGGTTTCACTACTTCAAATAGGTCATCGTGGAATTTTAGCTATAAAATTTTTTCTAAAAAGCTTCAAAAGCTGAAATTAAAATGCTTCTGAGCTGAAATAATGATGAGCCTCGTGTCCAAATTTCATATCTTTTCTCACTATATTTTTGGAGATATGAGCTGAGAAAGTTAGGGTTTTTGTAGGCTCCTGAATTCCATCTCAAACAGGAGACCTTGGGAAAATCGTCATAACTTTCTCTCTCAACATCGAATTCAAATTTTGTAAAAGTTGATAGAAATGGGATGAAATTTAGTTTGTTGGGTATCGTTTTCAGGGCCGAAGGTCAAAACAGTGACACATGGAATGTCCTACACATTCGCTCTACTGAACCAATCTATAATAAGGTTATCGCGGGAAATTGGGCATAACTCTTTCTTGGAGAATCCAATATCGATCACACTTGTGGGCTTGGAAAGAGGACTTAGAGGGATATCATAGGCCAAAATTTCAGAACTTGGAGATCTGAAATTACAGAGTTGCAGTCGTTTAAATATCAAACTCCTAAAAGAAAGAAAAAGAATGGCTAAAATCATGAAAATAAAAACACTTAGTAAGCAAAATTGGATGGATGATTTGAAGAATGAAATTGAATATAAGATAAATAGTTTTATCTACGCCATGGAAGCTAATATCAATGGTATAGAATCCTATTTTAAGATATACATGGAATATATAAAGAAATACATGGAAGGTTTGAAGGAAGGTGGGACAAAGCTGCTACAAGAAAGGCTTCCTAATGACAAGAAGGAAGAAAAGGAAACTCATGATGAGAAAAAAAGAAATGTTAATCACGATTTCATAGAATCTAATGTTGGATTGAAGATACACCATATTCCAAAGATAGATATGAGGAACTTTGATGGCAAGGATCTGGTAACTTGGATACTATAGATGGAGAAATATTTTGATCTACAAGATGTGCAACCGCCACAAAAGGTACGTATTGCATCTTTATATTTAGAACTAAATCCGTTTTTATGGTATAGAGGGTTTTGTTCTCGTAAAACACTTGTCACCTGGTCAATTTTAACGAAGGAAATGATAGGATATTATGAGGATACAAAGTGCAACACCTTCTTTAGCCAATTGATAGATCTCAAACAAAAGGGTCCAATGGAAGAACACATTGAGGATTTCCAAAAATTTAATATAAGGGTAAATGATATTCTAGAGAAACATAGGATTGAAGTCTTCATAGGAACTCTAAAGGATAACATCCAACATGAGGTTCGACTTTGGGAACCTGATTCATTGGAGAAGGCATACAGGTTGGCAAGAAAAGATGAAAGTAAAATTATGGCAACAAGGAAGCCTACCACTCATAACTATAAAGATGGAAGTGTTGTTTCTTCTAGCCTTCCACAACCTACAAGGTTGAGACCATGACAATTGGAAGAAAAAATAGAAAGTGATTTGTTACAATTGTGATAGAAAATACATTAAAGGTCATAAGTGTGCTAAGAAGAAATTAATTTACATAGATGGGGAAGAGGAGGAAGAAAAAGAAATGTCAAAAGAAGAGGATATACACCAGGAACCAACCCTAGAGAAAGAAGAAATTAATTTGACCACATCTTGTAATGCATTGACAAGAATTACCACTCCTCAAACTCTAAATATAGAAGGAAATATCAAGAAGAAAAAGGTAGTAGTGTTGATTGATTTGGGTATTACCCATAATTTTATTCATTGTAAGGTAAGATAGCCAAGGAATTGAATGGCTTCATATATCTAGCACTAGAGTGTCAAGTAATGGTTGCAAATGGAAAAATCATAAATTGCTCTGGAAAGTGCCATAATATCAAGGTATCCATTGGAGAATATGTATTGAATAGTCCAATGCTTTCCATTCCAATGGGTGGTGCTGATGTTGTACTATGAGTCCAATGGTTACAATCTTTGGGTACGATAGCTTTTAATTTTCAAGAAATTTTCTTGAAATTTTTTGGGAAGGAAAGGAAGTTGAATTAAGGGGTATCGCAAGGAAACCAGGAAAGATAATTAGCTCTAAAGGCATGCCAAAGCTTCTAAATAAAGAACAATGTTGTGTAATTGCACAATTATGTCCACTAGAGGTTCAAACAACAAAATCATATATTTCTACATATCTCCAAAAAGTCTTGGAAAATCATTTTAAGGTTCAAGCAGTGGAAGATCACATCAAGCATCAAAATCAAGTTCTCCAACTCTTAAAGGATAACCTCACGTTGAGGCAGAATCGAATGAAACAATAGGCATATCAACATCACAGTGAAATAAGTTTTGATTTAGGTGACTGGAAATTTTTACGGCTACAACCACGAAAACAAATGTCCGTCAAGCAAGCTAAGAAGGATAACAAATTATCACCAAAGTACTATGGTCCTTACAAGGTGTTGCAAAATATTGGTACTATGGAATACAAATTGGAGCTTCTTGCATCTTCCCAATTGCACCCAATTCTCCATGGTTCATGCTTAAAGAAGGTTATAGGCGGCAAGCTCCCAGTTAAAAAAATATTGTAGGAATTTGACAAGGAAGGAAAAATCATATTGGAACCTTAGGCAGTCATGGAAATGGCAACCTGACTGCTACAAAATCAATCAATTTCACGGTATCTCATCAAGTGGAAGAATTTACCCACTGAAGATTCCACATGGAAGGATGATAATTTTTTACATAGGCATCCAGAACTACTCAAGCATTGAGGACAACATTTTTTTTGAGAGGGGCATGTTAGGTCCCTATAATACTAGTGTAGCCCCTTATTACTATTAGTGCAACCCCCTTATTGTATTTTTGTGCCCATGTAGTCCCCATATTGTTACTAGTGTGCCCCATAGAAGCCCACTATTGTTATTGTTGTTCCCTTACAATATTATTGTTATGTCGGATTTGATTATATTGTGACCCATTAGACTCCTATAGATAGAAAGTAGGTCTTACCATTTGTATCATCCAAGAATTTTTCATTTGTGTAATGTAAAGGAGGTTCCCCCTCAAGGAGGCTTATTTTGAAGTCGTTGATTTATCTCTTCTTCTATTTTGTGAGCTAGTTGCATAACACCAACACAAGTGGATCCTCAATGCCACAGACTATTTCACCAAATGGATAGAAGTAGTCCCAACCAAGAATGCAACTGACATTGTGGTTATGAAATTTCTGGAGGAGAATATCTTGGCCAGGTTTGGTTGTCCTGTGAATATTGAGACTGATAACACCTAGGCTTTTAAGTCTGCAAAGTTTAACAACTTTTATTAGAAATATAACATCAGATTTGGCCATTCCAGCACTTACTATCCTCAAGGAAATGGTCTAGCCAAATCTTCCAACATAAAGGTGGTGAGAATCCTGAAGAAGAAAATTGTGAAAAGTCAGAGGAACTAGGATTCTCAACGAAAAATTGCACTATGGGCAAACAAGGTCACTCCAAAAAGGTCCACAAGAAAATACTCTTTCAAGTTAGTCTATGGAAAAGTATTATTTTTCCTATACAACTTGCTACGTCGGTTGCTAAGATGCTACAATAATTTGAAGAAGAACCCAACTCCCTGACTAGAAGGATAAATCAATTAGTGGAGCTCCAGGAGACCAAACAAGAAGTAATCCATAGGTTAGACAACTACCAACAAAGAATGAAATCCTTGTTCGATAAAAAGGCTAAGGACAAGCCTCTCCAACGAGGGGATCTAGTACTAAGGTGGGATGTGAGGAGAGAAGACAGAGGGAAACTTGGTAAATTAGATCCCTTATGGTTTGGACCCTTCAAGGTTAATGAGACTAAATGAAACAATACTTTTATTTTGGAGAACTTGGAGGGTGACATGCTTGAGCTACCTACAAATGGGCAATTCCTCAAGCTTTATTTCCAACATTAAGAGGTTCAATTCTCACCCATTGTACATATCGGTGAGTTATTGTAAAATATCAGTAATTCTTTTAGTTCTTTATATTTCTGCTTTTATTTTTATATGCATGAATAAAATGACTCCATGCCCAATAAATAGAAGGTTTCTAGTCTGCGGGTTCTCAGCACCTTGCTAGCAAGGCACTGTCCCCAATTAGAGCCAATGTTGTCACCTTCTGCAAAAAGAGTTATGGCTGTACAAAGAGGGAAAAAGAACACAGAAGTTTGGAGCTAGCCTCTAATTACACAAAAGCACTCAAAACTAAATCGGACCCTCTCCATTGGAAAGTGCTCTAAAGCATCTTTCCAACAATATATAGAACTCTCCATATGGACCACAAAATCACAAGTTAGAGAAGAGCAAATTTAACCTTTCAAAGACATAAAACAAAGGAAAAATGTCAAAGAATAAACCCTGGATCCCACATATCAAAGTTTTTAAAAATCAATGGTAGAGGAGGTTGAAGAAAATCAATGATTTTTTATCATTGATATTGGAAATAAAAAATTGGAGGTCTTGCAACGTGGCATATCGGTGATTGGAGAACCATGCAACATGGAATAGCGGAGGTCCCAACAATATGGAATTAGTGATCCCACAATCAGAGGTCCCAGGCATTGAAGTATCAATAGATCGATGCATCGAAATCAACGATCACACAGATGAAACCTTTTCAAAGTAGCGATATCGCATGAAGTTCCGATTGCAACTAAATTTGTCGAGATTTGAGCCTTCAGTTTAAAAGCATCAAGAATGCCTCGTAGAATGTAACAAAGGAATTCAATGAAAATCCAAGGGTAGGCAGGGCTTTTTTATCTCCTCCAACTGGATGTGTGGCGCAACGATAATGGTTCTGATAAGGTTCACGTGATGGCTGACATCATCCTGACATGACAATAAACTGGACATGTGGCATGAAAAATTGGTATTTTCAAGGGTCCTATGGGGGCATATCCAAGAGACATGTGTCACCACTTAGGAAGCAACACGTGGCAGTAATCATGTCATTTATTGGGGATCTGTGTTCTCAATCACAAGTTCTGGAGGGTGTAACCAAAGGCAGTGTTACGAAATTGTCGATTGCAATATCCCGATATCTCAGCCCTCCCTGATCCTCTTTCCAAGTGGGCCAGCCCACATCGCATATTGTTGATGGGCATTCGCAGTTTCACATAGGTTGTCCAGTTTAAAATTGTCGATTTGTTGAGTTTTGATATTTCGCTAAGTGTGTGGTTTACAGAGGAAAATAAAAGAAAAGGGAACAAAACATTTAAGAAAGGAAAAGGGTTCCCAGACACGAGTTCAAAGGCTCTAACACCTGAGGGCTAAGCATTCGGTCATAGCCCCCAGTTATATGACGAAAAAGTGTTGAAAGGGATTAAAGCAAAAAGGTCAAAAGAGGATTCGAATTCGTTGTTTTGTAAGGTTTTTCACTGTTAAGTACTAGTGCTAGAAAATCCCCGATATTACACTATAGTCATTTTAAAGGGCGTGTATGGCTCTAATATTGTTCTGTAGGAAGTCTAGAGGGATGGAGGAGTTGGCAGTTGTGCTAAAGACATGTTATGGTTATTGAGGGTGATCACTCTGTGTTCCTGCAAGTTACAAAACAAAACTATTAAGACTAAAAATGATAGGGAACTAGCCGAGAGAACATGAAGTTTGATGTAACGGAAATGTGATTGGACCAGAGGCCCACAAAGGATGTGGCATGGCAATATTTTCACAAACCATCATTTCAGTTTCACATGTTTTGTTATTCAGTTGTTTTGTTAGTCTGTTTTATTTTAACAAACGACAACTTTATGTTGTAATAATTGGAGGCGATAGAGCGTGCATGCTAAGACATCTAGTCCTATAGATAGCTAGATACTCATGCTTAAGATATTTTTGTAACTATATTCCTAGCTCTCCCTCTCCTTATATAAGGAAGGAAGAAACACTTAAGAAAGGTTAAAAATTTTGGGAAAGATTGCTCTTCTACAAGACCTTACCTATTTTCATAAAGGCCTACTTGAAGCTTGTTGTATTATTGCTTTCCTAAAGAGATTGATACAAAGTTTATGGTGATTCAAATTGATTTGGGTTGCAGTATGTACTCCTCCCTTTGACTTTCATATATGTTTTTAATTATTCACAGATTACATGTCATAGTAGCAGCTAGTTGTATTTCCCTTTAGATACAAATTCATTTAAATCAAAACGTTGGTGGATAGTGCTTGTTTCAAGGTGGAAATCAAGTCTTTAAAAAGTGCTCCATCCATCTCAGCAGTTCATAGCATCCCCTTTCTCTCATTTCTCTTTGAGTCTTGATATATTTGATTCTTATGTCTTAAGCTATATATGATGGATTCCTCCTCTGCTTTCTTCCCACATTACATATGTTTCAACAAATAAATCGCTGCAGATTTTGGGTCTTATCTAGCCATCTTAAGCCAAAGATTATTTCCTAAGTACTCTTGTGTATCAAATAATTTCTATTTGGTATCTTATGGATGATACTAAATCAAACTCATTTGTAATTTATGTGAAAAACTAAAGTGTTGCGAGCCTTTTCTACAAATCTATCTAGCACTCTTTACTATGTCCTAGGCACTGGTCTACAATCAACCCAGAGGCTATCTCTAGGAAGCTTTCCACATCTTTTGAAGCTCTTGTGCTCTAGGTGCATTAAAAAGCAACTACTACTCCCATCAACTTGAGTGATCCAGTGAACAAGGTACTTATTGGACTGAACATGTTGGCAGACCTGGCGCAGGAAATGTAGGTTATAAAGAAGAATATAAAGGAAACATAGGGTAGGCAAAATATTTATGCAGATAAGCACAGGGTGTTCAAGGAGTTTCAGGTTGGGGAGCATGTGTATTTACGCATCAAGCCAATGAAAATATCTTTGAGGATTGGTTCATGTGCCAAGTTGGCACCACGTTATTGTGGGCCTTTCAAGATCCTTGAGAGGATTGGACCAGTGGCATATCGACTTGCACTACCTCCAATAATGAAATCCCATGATGTTTTCCATATTTCATTACTTAAGAAGTATATAAAGGATGTTGATCATGTTATTGATTTGTCTGTATTGCAAGTGGAGTAGGAAGGAGAGTTTCAATCGAAGCCCCAATGCATAGTGTAGCAAAAATATCTCATGCTCAGGAACAGAGCCATAGAGCAAGTTAAAGTGTAGTGGAAACACTTTGGGCGTGAAGAAGCCATGTGGGAGATGTCAGATCAGATACGGGCCTTGTATCCTTCATTTTTTTTCCGGTTGAGACAAAGATTTTTTTGTTTGATGTTGGTATATGTCTAGCATATGTTTTGCTGATGTTATGGTATATGTATGTATATGTATATGGATGTAAATACCACCATGATCTAAGTTATAAAGCTCCAATAAGCGGTATGGGTGTCGTGTTATTATGGTTGTTATCTTGTCATGTTGTCATGATGTTTTTTCTTTTGAGAAGGACTTCCTTTGTAAATACTGCATCTAGCTAAGTTATAAATATCCATGGGCAGTATGTTTGCTTTTCAATGGTTTTGTTGAGGTCTTGGTGTGGTTTAACACCGAGGACGGTGTTCCCCAAGGGGGGAGGGTTTTGTAATAGACCTGGTGAAAATTCCATGTAATAAAAGCTAATAAAGGAAAAATAAGACCACGATTAAGGGATACTTGTTCCAAGCTTAATGTTGGGAAAATATATCCTAGTGGGCATCACTGGATGTGAATTTTGGCTAAGGAAAGTTAGCAAAGGTTAAGAAAAAGGAAAAGGCATAAAAAGGAAAAAAGGATTTTTTGGCACATTTATTTACGAAAATAAAGGAAATTAGCAAAAAAGTAAAGTGAAAGGTCACAGGTAGCATGTGAGGAGTAAATTAAAGGAAAATAATGGAAAATGAAGAAAATAGAGGCCTCATTAATAAAAAGGATTTTGAGGATCAGTTGGTGACCATTTATCAGTTCACATTTTGCAGCGCTCTCATTATTCTCTCTCTCTCACTCTTGGTCACTTAGAGTTTTCTTGGAGCACTCTAACTTTGGATCAAGGAAGGAAAAACAAGCAATGGGAAATGAAGGAAAGCAAGGATCAAGGAAGAAGAGCAGGATCAGGCAGCTTCAATGGGAATACTTGTAGGTAACCTTTTGCATGTGTGATTTCCTAGCTAGTTTGGACATTCATGGCCTCACATGTTGGTGTATGGTTCTCTTTATGTCAGTGGCATGGTTTTGTTGGTTTATGATAGTGGTTTTTAGCCTAACCTTGCCTTTTTCTGGATGACATGGTATGTTTGGATGTTTATCTTGATTTTAAACTTTTTTTTTCAAGATGGATTTTAGAATCCAGGGCAGAGGTGGTCTCAAGATTCATTCCCAAAAGCCTAGGAATCCCTTGACTAGTTTTGGCAAGATACACAGTAGAGCCTAAGGGAGAAGTCTTAGTTTAGGGCCTAGTGATCCGGGTTTGGATTGCAGTAAACACTGAGAGACTAGTCTCATTTAGGGCCTAGTGATATGGGATTGGATTGCAGTAAATAATGAGAGACAAGGAGACAAAAAATTCCTCAAGGATAATGATGGATTCTGGATGGCATTCCAAGTTTCGTTTGGTTGTGATCGGAGCACTGGTTTTGGTGTGATCATGTTTTGGTGAGGGTGGGGGTGGTTTAACCTCTAGAATCCCTTAGTTGTTCTATGAGATCCCACATTCATGCTTGGAATATGGCATGGGGGTGACTTGCTGAAAGAGAGATTTGGTTCAGCCATGTCTACAGTCGGGTCGTATGTGGAAGTATCGAACCTGGTCAGATTTGCCTATGATTAATAAAAACTAATTTCTCTAAATTTTTCACTAATTTATATGTGGATTTTATGGTTGTCATATCTCTGATATTTATATGGTTTTATGCTGGTTATAAGCATGGTTAAATGACTAGTTCATGTCATGGTTATTTCATGTATTTACTTGTAATTGTTAAATGGATGGATGCAAGACCTAATTGATGATATAACAGTCCAATGGAGAAGGAGGTTATCCTTCTAGTTATGTTTCATAAGTCCTTTCATTCATTAATGCTTTGTCTTGTATCCTAGACCTGTAGGTTGCATCAATGCCAAGTGTTTGACAGAATGTCAGTCCTGGTTGGGGATGCTTAGGCCTAGTCCTGAGGTTGATATTTTATTTATCAACATTGTTATCATGTCTTTGATGTATTCTGAAGGTTGTGGAAATTTTGTGCAAAGGCCAGGATTATAGGCTAGAAAAGTGTCTCAAATCTTGGGGTCGCTGGCACATAGGCCTATGAGAACAACTTTAGGTTGTTAGACACTGTCATGCCTATAGCATGAGAGAGACCAGGGGTTAAAAGGCTTAAATCATGAGTGGGACTCAGGGACAGGATGTCTGAGTGGCTGACATGTCTCCTTAGGGTGTTGTTGCTGATGTGGATGGTTTTGTTTGATATGTTCCATCAGTTCCATTTCCTTAAGGTCACCAAGGAAGTTGAATCCCTTATAGTAGCCTCTCTCGTCACATGTTTACCCCAGCTGACCAGTTTCTTAGGTGGACTTGGGAGGAGGGGGTGTTACAATAACATCACAAACTTTGAGTGGGGAAACATCATACAATACCTTATCTTTGAAGGGATTAATCCCATATGATAAGAGTCATTGTTGGTTGACATTAATGTGTCATTCATGGTTCAACTAACTAATGGTGTATATTTTGGGGTGTGCACTGTTGGTAGCTTCAATATCTTGATGACCTTAGCTAAGATTAGGTTTTATTGCCTCCCAATATCAGCAATGAAATGTAGTGGATCCCATTTACCCACATCTATCAATGAAGGAGGCACTACCTGTCCTCAAACTCCTTTGACTCTCCTGGTTAGATCTTTGTGGTTGCGATGGTAGCACTAGGTTTTGCATCGATGATTCACTTTCCTTTATGTTGTTCTAAATCATATTTTGAGCCATATCCCACATATTTTTCTTTAATCTCAATCAACAATGATTTTTTTGAGTGGCATTCATCATTTTTATGCCAAGGGATTTTGTGGAACTCACACCACTTTCGATTTTCCTTATTTGAGTTCTGATTACTATCCTTTGCTACGACTTGGGCTATTTTTCTTGAGGTTAGTTCTCAATGCATTGTCTCTTGTTTTGAAAGTTAGGGCCACCTTTTCGAGGCTTTTGTTGCAACATATTTGTATACCTGAACTCCTGCTTATTCCTCTACTTCAATTTATGTTCATTTTTGAAACATATCGATAATTGACTCCCAATGAGGAGATGAACATCTATGTTTGTATGTACTCATGTAGGCCACTATGGTACTTCAAAACTAGGTATTTCTTGGAGTCTTTGATACCTATATTTTAGTGCAAGATATGGAAAATATTAGTGTATTGTAGCACCATTTGGTCTCTCTCTCATTGCAGGCTTATTCATCTCATGCACCAATCATCATAGTTCCCTACATGGTAGAATTACTCCCTAAGGGCATCAACAAAAGCATCCCAAATGGGTGTTGCATTGAATATCACAGACTCATATTCACTTTGTCTCTCCTAGTAATCTTCCCACCAATATTTACCATGGGTAAGGGATTTCAGGAGCATGAAAATTATATTCTCATTGTCATAATTATTTTGGATGAGTAATATTCATCTAATAGATTTAACCATTTCAAGAATTTGCATCCATTTTTCCTTCAAATAACAAGATATGAGAGTTAATTTGTAACTTGAAAGGTGTCACACCTACAAAATTGTTGCTTGTTAAGGGTTCCTTGGTTGCTATTGCTAGTCATCGAAGGATCTGGGTGAAATTGTCCATGATCTCATTATTCCGTCGGCAAGTGCCTCCTTGAGAAAAAAACATGACAAGGTCTCATACTCCATCGATTTTCTTTTCTTTTTTCACGGGAGGTTGCTTGGGTTAGTGAGATAAATCATTCCCAAGCGAAACCAACTCAAGACCCAACCCTTTGTACCCTGGCCTTTTGGGGACATGCATTGAGAAACAATAATGAGAAGATTACTCTAATACCATTGATTTGGGTTATATAAGGAACATAATGGAACGCAGGAAAGGAAATGGAACACATAAACAAAGAAAAATAGCATAGAGAACAATAATATAATGAAAACCCAACTCTCCATAATAAATAAAATAATAGAATATTGTCGAACACAAATTCACTAGTGATGGTAGCTATCTCTCTAGGGAGCGAGATGGCAGCTACGTGCACTCACAAAAATCTATTATAAGAGGCTAAACAAATAGAATTTTACATAAATAAATAACCCTATAGGTCCGAAACCACAACCCTAGAAGATAAAGCACAAAAATATTTGTGGGTCCTAAGGTGGTTAGTCGGTACATTAGTTTCTTGGGGGCATAACGTTTGCATACAATGCCCCATTGGGGCATACAATAACCTATTTTAAAGTTCTATCTAGGGATTACAACTTTTGGTTGGGGCCAAGGAACATTATGGCAACCCTCAACCCCTTGAATGGCCAAAAGACATCATTTATGGCCTTAAAATGGCCCTCAAAATTTGGGACCTGAAAGACCATAGAGAAACTATCAAGAAGATAGAGAACCATTTAGTCAATAGAAGAGGTGGGTGGCCTGTAGGTTTTAACCCTGTAGAGAAATTACCTGCATATGAATTCCAAAACCCGGAAAATAAATAATGTGAGAGCTTAAAGCATAAAACACATATACACAGAGATTTCCCCTAGATCCCAGAACCGAGACTACCAGCTTGATTTTTCATTATGTTCCTTTTAATGTTATAATACATATTTATAAATGTCGAAGCATCCAATACCATGGACCAAAAACCATCGTGTCCAAAAAGCATGTGTGAAAATAATACACAAAACCATAGGTGGGTCCGTCCAACCTAACATAGGGTCCAAAACCAAAACTTTCCAGGGTGCTGCCCCGGACCCCATAAAGTGGGGTTACAGGCACCCCTCAAACCCCCTATGACCTCCCCCCCTCTAACCCCCAGTTAACTACATCGGCTAGTCGTGGAAATAATATAACACAACCCAACATTCTCCCACTTGTTGTTTTCTTCCCATAGGGGCCACAAGAGAGCTTAGTCATTTTTCCAGCCCTAAAACGCCCATTGTTTCTCTACACCAAGAGAACTTCTCAGAGCTCACAGATTTTGTCAATGCATCTGCAGTATTCTTCAAAGTGTCCACCTTTACCAGCAACACCTTTTTGTCTTCTATCATATCCCTCACAAAGTGATACTGAACATCAATGGGCTTTGTCTTTGAATGATAAGCAGGGTTCTTTGCCAAGAAAATTTCACTTTGGCTGTCACAGTCTATCCTTATAGCTTCCTATACTAACCCCATACTTGAACACAATCTCTACAACCAAACTGCTTCCTTGCTTGCATGAGTGTGCCATGTATTCTACCTCTGTAGTTGATAGTGCCACTACAGATTTTTTCTTACACATCCAACTGAATGCACCTCCAAATAGGTTAAACACATACCCACTTGTATATCTTCTCTAATCCAGATCTCCAACCCAGTCTGCATCAACAAATCCACAAATATCCAACAGTCTGTCCAATCCTGGTCTTCCTTGATAGCACAAACCATAATCACTGGTGCCACACAAATACTTGAAAGCCTGCTTCACTGCTGTCCAATGCTCCTTTCCTGGTTTTGACATAAACCTGCTCAATACTCCCACTGCATGTGCAATGTCTGGTCTAGTATAGACCATTGCATACATAAAGCTACCAACTGTACTTGTATATAACACGGGACATGTCCTCTTCCTCTTCTTGTGTCTTCAGACACCGTTCAGCAGATAACCTCACACCTACAGGAATAGGAACCAACCTCACACCTACAGGAATAGGAACCTTCACCGGTTTACTATCCTGCATATTAAACCTCTATAGTATTTTCTCGACATACTTCCTCTAGTTTAACCAGAGCTTCCTCTTTGCCCGATCTCTTTTAATTTCCATGCCCAAAATATAGTTTACAGCACCAAGATCTTTCATGTCGAATTTGGAGGA
>APFE030696846.1:7515-25187 GCA_000404065.3 Pinus taeda | reverse complement strand
TGTGCTCCACGTGAATTAAAAAGTGACTACATATTTTTGGCATCATTGACGATGAATGAAATTGAAATACTTTTCCCTGGGTACTACAAATCTTTACATTCCCTCTGTTAGGTGAGCAAGAGAAGTGTGGGTTGAATATCTCTCACTTTGGTGACTCCACTGTCTGAATTCATTTGTAAACACCTTGGTGACTACACTGGATATAATTCTAGCCGATCATTATGGCTTATCAGAGACCCCATACTCGCTAAGGTACCTCTACACAAAGAACTCCATATCCATCTGATCCAGAGAGAATAATATATAGAAGGATTTGGAACGAAAATACTCCAAATAATGATGCTACTGTATCTTCATTTCCCGAAGCATCTGCATCTAGTTTATAGAGAGTTGTAATTCATTGTTCTAAACTTCCCCCCAAAGTTCTACTATATTCTCCAGAAATTGATCATTTGTTTAGTACTTCTACCCTGGAGGTTAAAGAAGAAGTTGAGGAAATAAAAGATAAACTTAAAAGCCCTACTCATAGTGCAAACAACTTCTCATTCCAATGTCAATTAGTTGTCTTACCATTGGTCATACCTTAGACTACTCCAGTAATTCAACCACCACCACTTTTGATTCAAATGGTTGTCCCAAGTTTCCTACTGAATAAATATGCTCCATTAAATCTATCTCAACCTCTAAATGATATGCCACAAGACTACCTCAAGCTCTTGCCCAAGTATAATGAAGAAGCTAATGTAACAACACAAAGACACATAGAAATTTTATGTTCCTTTACAGAGAATCAAAATGTTTAATGTCAGGATGTAGTGTTGAGGCTTTTCGTCCAATCTTTGGACAACGAGGTTAGGAAAACGTTTAAATCCTTGCCAAATTCTTCCATTAACACTTGGGAAGAAATGGAGAACTCCTTCTTGTATAAATAAGGTACATCCTCACTGAGTTTAATGCTATCAAGAAGAAATCTGGTGAGGATATCTCAAATTTTATTAAGAGATTTAATAAGTTGTACAATAATATGCTTGTTGAAATCAAGCCTCCACAAGTTGCTTCCTGAGTAGTATTTGTTGGGGCCTCTAATTCAAAATTTGGTTTTACTCTCAGAGAAAAGAAGTCTCCTACCTTGGACCAGATCCAAACTGATGCCCTTGAAGTAAAGGAAAAATATACCTCCACAAGGAATTCAAGAAGCAAAACTGACTTTGGAGAGAAGAAAAAGGGAAAAGAGGAGGTAGCTTCCTCAAGTGGAAGAGAATTTCAAGAACAGAGGATAGAATAAATGGATAAGTTGATAAAAAACTTATCCAACAAACTGACAAAAATGGAGTTGGAAAATAAAAGCCTTCAGAGATAATCCCCAATACAAAAGACCTCCCCTAGAGTTAATGCAAAGGAAGAGGAAAGAGCAACAATACCATATTCATCCTCCATTATATATAGAAGATGACCTGGAGGAACTGTCACCAGAACCCAACAATTTTGTATTCCTCTTTCTTCGATGAGGGACAAAAACTCAAGACATATGAAGAGGAGGAGGAGCTTCATGCCACACTGGATGATGATGAGATTGATGACTATTGCAAATAGTTTGCTGACTTTATGTTGGCTCAATTGCACAAGAAGTATGATATGCGATCATCTAGAAAGAGATCAAGAGCACAAGATCAGAATGAAGGTACTTCCTCCCAGGAGCCCCTTAAGTCTGATGACAAGGAGAAGGGACATGTAGACCCAATTATCTCAAGAAAGGGTCATCCAATCCAAACAACTATCAACCTGAAGTCATTAAATAAGGTAAGTCGCCTTCCCCCACTAAACCCATTCATGAAAAGGAAAAGGAGCCTGTAGAAATTAGCGTTGGAGAAAAAGGCCATACACTCTTTAACCTCTAGAAAGAGCTTGAAAAAGTCAACATCCTAGTCCCATTGCCTGATCTCTTGAAACAACCTACTTCCAAGGCCCAAGTCTCTTAGTTTTTGTTTCCTTCCACTTTAGCCCAACCCCTTGATAGTTTAAACCTAAAGGAAGAAATTCCTATGGTATTATTAGGACCTCATGTTGAGGAGAAAGATCCTTTCACCCCACATTTTTATGCCACTTTAGTAGTACATGACCTCCTACTTCACAATTTCATGTTAGACTTCACAGCTTCTCATAGTTTGATGTCGTTATATGTAATGGAGTAGCTAGTCTAGAGATAAACAAACCCTATAAGGATCTCTATTATGAATCTAAGAGGGTCAAGTGCTTGGGTATGGTCAAGGACATGGTGGTTAATTTGGCCCAGATCTCCGAAAAGTGTGGTAATGGATATTGTAGTTGATGACATCCCAGCGAGGTTTGGTATGCTTTTTTCTAGGTCTTGGGGATCTAAGATTAGAGGGTCCATCAAGATGGATCTGACTTATGCTACCATTCCTATCTTTGGTGGAGAGGAAAGGAGACTGTACAGGGAATCTAAATTTGTCAAAAAATTTACCAGAACTAATTGTTTAGACAATGCACTTGTGTATGGAATAGAAAGGGACATCTCCTGCTTTATGCTAGAAGAAGATGAATTCATTCTAGAAGAAACATAGACACAACCTGCAGTCCAATTAGAACGACATGTCAAAGAATGTAGCAAGGTATGAAAACTATATTTTGATGGGTAAAACTCAAAAGAAGGTAATGGCGTAGGATTATCATTGATATCTCCAGAAGGTAACTTAATTCCTTTCTCCTTCAAATTGGATTTTGAGGCCACCAACAATGTGGCAGAATATGAGGCACTTCTACTGGGTCTGCAAGCGACAAAGAATCTAAATATTGACTGCGTGAACGTATTTGGAGAATTTGAACTAGTATTCAAGCAGATCAAGGACCAATGCCAAACCAAGCACCCCCAGCTAAGGACCTACAAAAATGAAGTTTGGGACTTGATCGACAAAATATTCTCAGCTTTTAATGTATAATTATTGCCAAGAGAAGGGAATCGAATATGAAATTGAAGTCAGATACAGACCCTTAGTGCCTGAGAATGTGAAACACAGGCATGTATTTAAGGATGATGAGAAAATCAAGTGCTTCATGAAGGTCATCAGGGAATTCTCAAACTCTTTGATTAATCAAGAAGAGGAATAAATAATAGAATAACAACCAACTACCTGGGAGGAAAATATCATAGGACATAAAGTTATGCAACTAAAGGTAAATTCCATTCAATAGGGTCTAGTTCCTTTAGAAAGGATATTCAAACCAAATGATGTGGCTTCTAAGCCAGCTAAACAGGTAGCTGAGGAACACATAAAGGACTACAACATAAGCTCAAAGGATGAACCCCGGTTGATCAAGTTATCAACTAAGATCCCCTAGCACTACAAACAAAGGTACTTAAATCTCCTAAAATAATATAAAGATGTTTTTTCTTGGTCTTATGATGATTTGAAAATTCTTGATGTAAATATTATGCAACATAAGATTCCTCTGAAGAATGATATGAAGCCTTGTAAGAAAAAACTCAAATAGGTCAATCCGCTTCTACTCCCATCCATTGAGAAGGAAGTGAAGAAGCTGCTTCAATCTAGGATCATTGTACCACTGAGGTACTCAAAATGGGTTGCCAATATGGTTCCTATTAGGAAGAAGAATGGAGAAATCAGACTGAGCATAGATTTCAAGAACCTGAACAAAGCTTCTTTGAAGGACAACTACCCATTGCCTAAAATGGACCACATTTTACAGGGGGTAATTAGGTCTGCTAGGATGTCAATAATGGATGGATTTTCAGGATATAACCAAGTGGCAGTGCAACCTTAGGATTAAAAGAAAATTGCGTTCATGACTCCTTGGGGGAATATAATGTACGCAAGAATGTCATTCAGCGTAATAAACACAGAAGCAACATTCTAGAGGGAAATGGACATGGTGTTTGTGGGAGAGAAAGACAAATTTGTGGTGGTTTATATGGATGACATCATTGTTTTCTCCAAAACAGATGAGGAGAACATTGAACATCTAAAGATTACCTTTGAAAAGTGTAGAAAGTATGGGTTGTCCCTAAATCCCAAGAAATCCTAGTTCGCTTTGAACAAAGGCAAGTTGTTGTGGCACATCATAACATAGGAAGGGGTAAAGATCGACCCTAAGTGGGTGGAGGCCATCAGTCACATTTACTACCAAAGAATAAGAAGGAGGTCCAAGTCTTCTTGCGGATGATTAATTTCTTGAGAAGGTTTGTACCTAACTACGCTAAAATAGTGAAAGGCATTACTGAAATGTTGAAAAAAGAGATTGAAGTAAAGTGGAGCTCAGATTCCTGAGAATCCTTCTCTCGAATCAAAAAATATTTTGTAGAGGCTATGGTGCTAGTCATCCTGGACTATTAATATTTTTCCTCCCCCCATATTGTAGTTGTTGTGTTACTTCAGTAAAACAAGGAATGCCATGAGCAACCCATAGCTTTCTTTAGCTAGGTGCTGCGAGATGTCGAACTAAAGTATAATATATTGGAAAAACATGCATATTCTCTAGTCAAAGCTTTGAAGGCTTTCAGATTCTATGTGTTACACTCAAGCATCATCGTGTCTTATGTCCCAACAACAGCAGTGAAGGACATCCTAGTACAAGGAGACAACGATGGTAAAAGGGGTAAGTGGATTGCAAAAATCAAGGAGTATGACATGGAGGTAAGACCCACTAAGCTCATTAAAGGACAAATACTGGTAAAAATCCTATCAAAGTTAAATTGTCAGACATTGGGGATAAATTTATTAATAGGAGAGGTTGAAGAGGGGACACAACCCATGATCAATATTGCAGTCGAATATATTCACATCAAATATGAGACTCCGACCTGGTATCAAAATGTCATCCACTATTTATTGTTTTTGAGATGCCCAACAAATGTGGGAAAATCCAAGTACAGAGAATTGAGGGCTCAAGCCTAGAAGTTTTCTATATCTAATGGGAAAATGTACTGGAAAGACCCAATGGGAATTCTACTGTTGTGTTTGGTTGAGTCAAAAATACAAAGAGTGATGGATGAGTTCCATAGTGGCATTTGTGGTGGGGGACTATAGCTAAAAGACCATTGTGCATAAGATATTGAAAGCAAGGTTCTATTAGCCCACACTATTTGGAGATGTTCATTTTTATGTTAGGTCCTATCAAAAGTGTCAAGTGTTTGTTGAAAAAAAAATTGGCTCCACTCCCTTGATCCTTGTTATTGTAGAAGAACCCTTCAGACAATGGGGACTAGACTTCATCGAAGAAATACATCCTCCTTCCAGTGGTCAACCCCTACTACTAGTGTAGCCCCTTATTTTTATTAGTGCAACCCCCTTATTGTATTGTTGTTCCCATGTAGTCTCGATAATGTTATTATTGTGCCCCATAGAAACCCACTATTGTTATTGTTGTGCCCTTACAATATTATTGTTATGTCATCGCTGATTATATTGTGTCTCCTTAGACTCCTATATATAGAAAGGAGGTCTTGTCATTTGTATCATCCAAGAATTTTACATTAGTGTAATGTAAAGGAGGTTTCCCCCTCGAAGAGGATTATTTTGAAGTCGTTTATCTGTCTCTTCTTCTATTTTGTGAGTTGGTTGCATAACATTTGGCATCAATGGTTTGGATTCTAGGGTTTCACTGCTTCGAATAGGTCATCGTGGAATTTTAGCTATAAATTTTTTTCTACAAAGCTTCAGAAGCTGAAATTAAAATTCTTCTGAGCTGAAATCATGATGAGCCTCGTGTCCAAATTTCAGATCTTGTCTCGCTATATTTTCTGAGATATGAGTTGAGGAAGTTAGGGTTTTTGTAGACTCCTGAATTCCATCTCAAACAGGAGACCTTGGGAAAATCGTCATAACTTTCTCTCTCAACATCGAATTCAAATTTTGAAAAAAGTGATAGAAATGGGATGAAATTAGTTTGTTAGGTATCATTTTCAAGGCCGAAGGTCAAAACAGTGACACATGGAATGTCCTACACGTTAGCTCTACTGAACCAATCTATAATAAGGTCATCGTGGGAAATTGGGCATAACTCTTTCTTGGAGAATCCAATATCAATCACACTTGTGGACTTGGAAAGAGGACTCAGAGGGATATCATAGGCCAAAATTTCAAAACTTGGAGATCTGAAATTACAGAGTTGCAGTCATTTAAATATCAAACTCCTAAAAGAAAGAAAAAGAATGGCTAAAATCAAGAAAATAAAAACACTTAGTAAGCAAAATTGGATGGATGATTTGAAGAATGAAATCGAATATAAGATAAATAGTTTTATCTATGCCATGGAAGCTAATATCAATGGTATAGAATCCTATTTTAAGATATACATGGAATATCTGAAGAAATACATGGAAGGTTTGAAGGAAGGTGGGACAAAGCTGCTACAAGAAAGGCTTCCTAATGATGAGAAGGAAGAAAAGGAAACTCATGATGAGAAAAAAAGAAATGTTAATCACGATATCATAGAATCTAATGTTGGATTGAAGATACATCATATTCCAAAGATAGATATGAGGAACTTTGATGGCAAGGAATTGGTAACTTGGATACTATAGATGGAGAAATATTTTGATCTACAAGATGTGCAACCGCCACAAAAGGTACGTATTGCATCTTTATATTTAGAACTGAATCCGTTTTTATGGTATAGAGGGCTTTGTTCTTGTAAACCACTTGTCACCTGGTCAATTTTCACGAAGGAAATGATAGGATATTATGAGGATACAAAGTGCAACACCTCCTTTAGCTAATTGATAAATCTCAAACAAAAGGGTCCAATGGAAGAACACATTGAAGACTTCCAAAATTTGAATATAAGGGTAAATGATATTCTAGAGAAACATAGGATTGAAGTCTTCATAGGAACTCTAAAGGATAACATCCAACATGATGCTCGACTTTGGGAACCTGATTCATTGGAGAAGGCATACAGGTTGGCCAGAAAAGATGAAAGTAAAATTATGGCAACAAGGAATCCTACCACTCATAACTATAAAGATGGAAGTGTTGTTTCTTCTAGCCTTCCACAACCTACAAGGTTGACACCATGACAATTGGAAGAAAAAATAGAAAGGGATTTGTTACAATTGTGATAGAAAATACATTAAAGGTCATAAGTGTGCTGAGAAGAAATTAATTTACATAGATGGGGAAGAGGAGGAAGAAAAAGAAACGTCAAAAGAAGAGGATATACACCAGGAACCAACCCTAGAGAAAGAAGAAATGAATTTGACCACATCTTGTAATGCATTGACAGGAATTACCACTCCTCGAACTCTAAATATAGAAGGAAATATCATGAAGAAAAAGGTAATAGTCTTGATTGATTTGGGTAGTACCCATAATTTTATTCATTGTAAGGTAAGATAGCCAAGGAATTGAATGGCTTCATATATCTAGCACTAGAGTGTCAACTAATGGTTGGAAATGGAAAAATCATAAATTGCTCTGGAAAGTGCCATAATATCAAGCTATCCGTTGGAGAATATGTATTGAATAGTCCAATGCTTTCCATTCCAACGGGTGGTGTTGATGTTGTACTATGAGTCCAATGGTTACAATCTTTGGGTACGATAGCTTTTAATTTTCAAGAAATTTTCTTGAAATTTTTTTGGGAAGGAAAGGAAGTTGAATTAAGGGGTATCGCGGGGAAACCAGGAAAAATAATTAGCTCTAAAGGCATGCCAAAGCTTCTAAATAAAGAAAAATGGTGCATAATTGCACAATTATGTTCACTAGAGGTTCAAACAACGAAATCATATATTTCTACATATCTCCAAAATGTCTTGGAAAATCATTTTAAGGTTCAAGCAGTGGAATATCACATGAAGCATCAAAAACAAGTTCTCCAAATCTTAAAGGATAACCTCACATTGAGGTAGAATCGAATGAAACAATAGGCATATCAACATCACAGTGAAATAAGTTTTGATCTAGGTGACTGGGAAATTTTACGGCTACAACCACGAAAACAAATGTCCCTTAAGAAAGCTAAGAAGGATAACAAATTATCACCAAAGTACTATGGTCCTTACAAGGTGTTGCAAAATATCGGTACTGTGGAATAAAAATTGGAGCTTCTTGCATCTTCCCAATTGCACCCAATTGTCCATGGTTCAAGCTTAAAGAAGGTTATAGGCGGCAAGCTCCCAGTTCAAACAATATTATCGAAATTTGACAAGGAAGGAAAAATCATATTGGAACCTGAGGCAGTCATGGAAATGACAACCCGATAGCTACGAAATCAATAAATTTCACAGTATCTCATCAAGTGGAAGAATTTACCCACTGAAGATTCCACATGGAAGGATGATAATTTTATTCAGAGGCATCCAGAACTACTCAAGCATTGGGGACAACAATTTTTTGGAGGAGAGGTACATGTTAGGTCCCTATAATGCTAGTGTAGCCCCTTATTACTATTAGTGCAACTCCCTTATTGTATTTTTGTTCCCATGTAGTCCCCATATTGTTACTAGTGTGCCCCATAGAAGCCCACTATTGTTATTGTTGTTCCCTTACAATATTATTGTTATGTCGGATTTGATTATATTGTGACCCATTAGACTCCTATATATAGAAAGGAGGTATTATCATTTGTATCATCCAAGAAATTTTCATTTGTGTAATGTAAAGTAGGTTCCCCCTTGAGGAGGCTTATTTTGAAGTCGCTGATCTATCTCTTCTTCTATTTTGTGAGCTAGTTGCATAACACCAACATAAGTGGATCCTCAATGCCACAGACTATTTCACCAAATGGGTAGAAGTAGTCCCGACCAAGAATGCAACTGACATTGTGGTTATGAAATTTCTGGAGGAGAATATCTTGGCCAGGTTTGGTTGTCCTGTGAATATTGTGACTGATAACACCCAGACTTTTAAGTCTGCAAAGTTTAACAACTTTTATCAGAAATATAACATCACAATTGACCATTTCACCACTTACTATCCTCAAGGAAATGGTCTAGCCAAGTCTTCCAACAAAAAGGTGGTGAGAATCATGAAGAAGAAAAATGCGAAAAGTTAGAGGAACTGGGATTCTCAACAAAAATTTGCACTATGGGAAAACAAGGTCACTCCAAAAAGGTCCACAGGAAAATACTCTTTCAGGTTAGTCTATGGAAAAGCAACTATTTTTACTATATAACTTGCTACATTAGTTGCTAAGATGCTACAATAATTTGAAGAAGAACCCAACTCCCTGACTAGAAGGATAAATCAATTAGTGGAGCTCCAAGAGACCAAACAAGAAGTAATCCATAGGTTAGACAACTACCAACAAAGAATGAAATCCTTGTTCAATAAAAAGGCCAAGGACAAGCCTCTCCAATGAGGGGATCTAGTCCTAAGGTGGGATGTGAGGAGAGAAGAGAAAGGGAAACATGGTAAATTGGATCCCTTATGGTTTGGACCCTTCAAGGTTACTGAGACTAAAGGAAATAATACTTTTATTTTGGAGAACTTGGAGGGTGACATGCTGGAGCTACCTACAAATGGGAAATTCCTCAAGCTTTATTTCCATCATTAAGAGGTTCAATTCTCACCCATTGTACATATCGGTGAGTTATTGTAAAATATCAGTAATGATTTCAGTTCTTTATATTTCTGCTTTTATTTTTATATGCATGAATAAAATGACTCCATGCCCAATAAATAGAAGGTTTCTAGTCTGCGAGTTCTCAGCACCTTGCTAGCAAGGCACTGTCCCCAATTGGAGCCAATGTTGTCACCTTCTGTAAAAAGAGTTCCAGCTGTACAAAGAGGGAAAAAGAACACAGAAGTTTGGAGCTAGCCTCTAATTCCACAGAAGCACTCAAAACTAAATCGGACCCTCTCCATTGGAAAGTGCTCTAAAGAATCTTTCCAACAGTATATAGAACTCTCCATATGGACCACAAAATCACAAGTTAGAGAAGATCAAAGTTCTCCTTTCAAAGACATAAAACAAAGGAAAACTGTCTAAGTATAAACCCTGGATCCCACATATCAGAGTTTTTAAAAAGAAATGGTAGAGGAGGTTGAAGAAAATTAGCGATTTTTTATCACTGATATTGGAAATCAGAAATTGGAGGTCTTGCAACGTGGCATATCGATGATCGGAGAACCATGCAACATGGAATAGCGGAGGTCCTAGCAGTATGGAATTAGTGATCCCACAATCAGAGGTCCCGGGCATCGAAGTATCAATAGATCGGTTCATCGCAATCAACGATCACACAGATGAAACCTTTCCAAAGTAGCGATATCGCATGAAGTTCCAATTGCAACTAAATTTGTCGGGATTTGAGCCTTCAGTTTAAAAGCATCGGGAATGCCTTGTAGAATGTAACAAAGGAATTCAATGAAAATCCAAGGTCAGGCAGGCCTTTTTTATCTCCTCCAACTGGACATGTGGCGCGACGATAGTGGTTCTGAAAAGGGTCATGTGATGGCTGACATCATCCTGACACAACAGTAAACGGGACACGTGGCATGAAAAATTGGTATTTTCAAGGGTCCTATGGGGGCATATCCAAGAGACATGTGTCACCACTTAGGAAGCAACACATGGCAGTAATGATGTCATTTATTGGGGATCTGTGTTCTACAATCACAAGTTCTGGAGGGTGTAACCAAAGGCAGTGTTACGAAATCATCGATTGCAATATCCCGATATCATGGCCCTCCCTGATCCTCTTTCCAAGTGGGCCAACCCATATTGCATATCGTTGATTGGTGTTCACAATTTCACAGAGGTTGTCTAGTTTAAAATTTTCGATTTGTCGAGTTTCGATATTTCGCTAAGCGTGTGGTTTATAGAGGAAAATAAAAGAAAAGGGAATGAAACATTTAAGAAAGGAAAAGGGTTCCTATACACGAGTCCAAAGGCTCTAACGCCCAAGGGATAAGCATTCAGTCATAGCCCCAAGTCGTATGATGAAAAAGTGTTGAAAGGGATCAAAGCAAAAAGGTCAAAAGAGGATTTGAATTTGTTGTTTTGTAAGGTTTTTTCACTGTTAAGTGCTAGTCCTAGAAAATCCTCGATATTACACTATAGACATTTTAAAGGGCATGTATGGCTCCAATATTGCTCTGTAGGAAGTCTAGAGGTATGGAAGAGTTGGCAGCTGTGCTAAAGACATGTTATGATTATTGAGGGTGATCACTCCGTGTTTCCTGCAAGTTACAAAACAAAACTATTAAGACTAAAAGTGACAGGGAACTAGCCGAGAGAACATGAAGTTTGATGTAATAGAAATGTGATTGGACCAAAGGCCCACAAAGGATGTGGCAAGGAAATATTTTAAAAAACCATCATTTCAGTTTCACATGTTTTGTTATTTAGTTTTTTTGTTAGTCTGTTTTATTTTAACAAATAGAAACTTTATGTTGTAATAATTGGAGGCGATAGAGCCTGCATGCCAAGACAACTAGTCCTGTAGATAGCTAGATACTCAAGCTTAAGATATTTTTGTAACTATATTCCTAGTTCTCCCTCTCCTTATATAGGAAGGAAGAAACACTTAAGAAAGGTTTAGCATTTTGGGAAAGACTGCTCTTCTACAAGACCTTTCCTATTTTCATAAAGGCCTACTTGAAGCTTGTTGTATTATTGCTTTCCTGAAGAGATTAATACAAAGTTTATGGTGATTCCAATTGATTTGGGTTGCAGTATGTTCTTCTCCCTTTGAATTTCATATATGCTTTTAATTATTCACATATCGCATGTCATAGTAGCAGTTAGTTGTATTTCTGTTTAGATACAAATTCATTTAAATCAAAACGTTGGTGGATAGTGCCTGTTTCAAGGTGGAAATCAAGTCTTTAAAAAGTGCTCCATCTATCTCAGCAGTTCATAGCATCCCCTTCTCTCATTTCTCTTTGAGTCTTGATATATTTGATTCTTATGTCTTAAGCTATATATGATGGATTCCTCCTCTGCTATCTTCCCACATTACATATGTTTCAACAAATAAATCGCTGCAAATTTTGGGTCTTATCTAGCCATCTTAAGCCAAAGATTATTTCCTAAGTACTCTTGTGTATCAAATAATTTCTATTTGGTATCTTATGGATGATACTGAATCAAACTCGTTTGTAATTTATGTGACAAACTAAAGTGTTGTGAGTCTTTTCTACAAATCTGTCTAGCACTCTTTAATATGTCCTAGGCACTGGTCTACAATCAACCCAAAGGCTATCTCTAGGAACCTTTCCATATCTCTTGAAGCTCTTGTGCTCTAGGCACATTAAAAAGCGACTACTACTCCCATCAACTTGAGTGATCCAGTGAACAGGGTACTTATTGGACTGAACATGTTGGTAGACCTAGAGTAGGAAATGTAGGTTATAAAGAAGAATATAAAGGCAGCATAGGATAGACAAAATATTTATGCATATAAGAACAGGGTGTTCAAGGAGTTTCAAGTTGGGGAGCATGTGTATTTGTGCATCAAGCCAACGAAAATATCTTTGAGGATTGGTTCATGTACCAAGTTGGCACCACATTATTGTGGTCCTTTCAAGATCCTTGAGAGGATTGGACTAGTGGCATATCAACTTGCACTACCTCCAATAATGAAATTCCATGATGTTTTCCATATTTCATTACTTAAGAAGTATATAAAGGATGTTGATCATGTTATTGATTGGTTTGTATTGCAAGTGGAGTAGGAAGGAGAGTTTTAATCAGAGCCTCAGTGCATAGTGTAGCATAAATATCTCATGCTCAGGAACAGAGCCATAGAGAAAGTTAAAGTGTAGTGGAAACACTTTAGGTGTGAAAAAGCCACATGGGAGATGTCAGATCAGATACGGGCCTTGTATCCCTCATTTTTTTTCCGGTTGAGATAAAGATTTTTTGGTTTGATGTTGGTATATGTCTGGCATATGTTTTGCTGATGTTATGGTATATGTATGTATATGTATATGGATGTAAATATCACCATGAGCTAAGTTATAAAGCTCCAATAAGCGGTATGGGTGTCGTGTTATTATGGTTGTTATCTTGTCATGTTGTCATGATGTTTTTCTTTTGAGAAGGAGTTCCATTGTAAATACTGCATCTAGCTAAGTTATAAATATTCATGGGCAGTATGTTTGCTTTTCAATGGTTTTGTTGAGGTCTTGGTGTGGTTTAACACCGAGGATGGTGTTCCCCAAGGGGGAGGGTTCTGTAATAGACCTGGTGAAAATTCCATGTAATAAAAGTTAATAAAGGAAAAATAAGACCACGGTTAAGGGATACTTGTTCCACGCTGAATTTTGGGCAAAGATATCCTAGTGGGCATCACTGGATGTGCATTTTAGCTAAGGAAAATTAACAAAGGTTAAGGAAAAGGAAGAGGCATAAAAAGGAAAAAAGGATTTTTTGGCACATTTATTTATGAAAATAAAGGAAATTAGCAGAAAAGTAAAGTGAAAGGTCACAGGTAGCATGTGAGGAGGAAATTGAAGGAAAATAATGGAAAATGAAGAAAATAGAGGCCTCATTAATAAAAAGGGTTTTGAGGATCAGTTCACATTTCGCAGCGCTCTCATTATTCTCTCTCTCTCACTCTTGGTCACTTAGAGTTTTCTTGGAGCACTCTAACTTTGGATCAAGGAAGGAAAAACAAGCAACGTGAATGAAGAGCAGGATCAAGCAGCTTCAACGGGAATACTTGTAGGTAACCTTTTGCATGTGTGATTTCCTAGCTAGTTTGGACATGCATGGCCTCATATGTTGGTGTATGGTTCTCTTTTTATCGTGGCATGGTTTTGTCGGGCTATGATAGTGGTTTTTAGCCTGACCTTTCCTTTTTCTAGATGCCATGGTACTTTGGGATGTTTATCTTGGTTTTGAACTTTGGTTTCAAGATGGATTTCAGAATCTAGGGCAGAGGTGGTCTCAAGATTCATTCCCAAAGGCCTAGGAATCCCTTGACCAGTTTTGGCAAGATACACAGTAGAGCCTGAGGGAGAAGTCTTAGTTTAGAGCCTAGTGATCTGGGTTTAGATTGCAGGAAAGACTGAGAGACTAGTCTCATTTAGGGCCTAGTGATATGGGATTGGATTGCGGTAAATAATGAGAGACAAGGAGACAAAATTCCTCAAGTATAGTGATGGATTCTGGATGGCATTCTAAGTTTGGTTCATTTGTGATCGGAGCACTGGTTTTGGTGTGATCACGGTTTGGTGAGGGTAGGGGTGGTTTAACCTCTAGAATCCCTTAGTTGTTCTATGAGATCCCACATTCTTGCTTGGAATATGGCATGGGGGTGACTGGCTGAAAGAGAGATTTGGTTCAGCCATGTCTACAGTCGGGTGGTATGTGGAAGTCTCGAACTTGGTCAAATTTGCCTATGATTAATAAAAGCTAATTTCTCTAACTTTTTCACTAATTTATATGTGGATTTTATGGTTGTCATATCTATGATATTTATATGGTTTTATGCTGGTTATAAGCATGGTTAAATGACTAGTTCGTGTCATGGTTAATTCATGTATTTACTTGTAATTGTTAAATGGATGGATGCAAGACCTAATTGATGATATAACAGCCCAATGGAGAAGGAGGTTATCCTTCTAGTTATGTTTCATAAGTTCTTTCATTCATTTATGCTTTGTCTTGTATCCTAGACCTGTAGGTTGCATCAATGCCAAGTGTTTGACAGAATGTCAGTCCTAGTTGGGGATGCTTAGGCCTAGTCCTGAGGTTGATATTTTATTTATCAAAATTGTTATCATGTCTTTGATGGATTCTAAAGGTTGTAGAAAGTTTGTGCAGAGGCCAGGATTCTGGGCTAGAAAAGTGTCTCAAATCTTGGGGTCGCTGGCACATAGGCCTATGAGAACAACTTTGGGTTGTTGGACATTGTCATGCCTATAGCATGAGAGATACCAGGGGTTAAAAGGCTTAAATAATGAGTGGGACTTAGGGACAGGATGTCTGAGTGGCTGACATGTCTCCTTAAGGTGTTGTTGTTGATGTGGATGGTTTTGTTTGATATGTTCCATCAGTTCCATTTCCTTAAGGTCACCAAGGTAGTTGAATCCCTTATAGTAGCCTCTCTCGTCACATGTTTACCCCAGTTGGCCAGTTTCTTGGGTGGACCTGGGAGGAGGGGGTGTTACAATAACATCACAAACTTTGAGTGGGGAAACATCATAAAATACCTTATATTTGAAGGGATTAATCCCATATGACAAGAGGCATTGCTGGTTGACATTAATCTGTCATTCATGGTTCAACTAACTAATGGTGTATATTTTGGGGTGTGGCATTTTTGGTAGCTTCAATATCTTGATGATCTTAGCTAAGATTAGGTTTTATTGCCTCCCAATATCAACAATGAAATGTAGTGGGTCCGATTCACCCACATCTATCAATGAAGGAGGAACTACCTATCCTCAAACTCCTCTGACTCTCCTGGTTAGATCTTTGTGGTTGCGATGGTAGCACTAGGTTTTGCATCGATGATTCACTTTCCTTTATGTTGTTCTAAATCATATTTTGAGCCATATCCCACATATTTTTCTTTAAGCTCAACCAACAATGATTTTTTTGAGTGGAATTCATCATTGTTATGCTAAGGGATTTTGTGGAGCTCACACCACTTTTGATTTTCCTTCTTTGAGTTCCCATTACTATCCTTTGCTACGACTTGGGTTATTTTTCTTGAGGTTGGTTCTCAATGCATTGTCTCTTGTTTTGAAAGTTAGGGCTACCTTTTCGAGGCTTTTGTTGCAACATATTTGTATACCTAAACTCCTGCTTATTCCTCTACTTCAATTTATGCTCATTTTTGAAACATATCGATAATTGACTCCCAATAAGGAGATGAACATCTATGTTTGTATGTACTCATGTAGGCCACTATAGTACTTCAAAACTAGGTATTTCTTGGAGTCTTTCATACCTATATTTTAGTGCAAGATATGGAAAATATTAGTGTATTGTAGCACCATTTGGTCTCTCTCTCATTGCAGGCTTATTCATCTCATGTACCAATCATCATAGTAACCTACATGGTAGAATTACTCCCTAAGGGCATCAACAAAAGCATCCCAAATGGGTGTTGAATTGAATATCGCAGACTAATATTCACTTTGTCTCTCTTAGTAATCTTCCCACCAATATTTACCATGGGTAAGGGATTTCAGGAGCATGAAAATTATATTCTCATTGTCATAATTTTTTTGGATAGAATAATATTCATCTAATAGATTTAACCATTTCAAGAATTTGCATCCATTTTTCCTTCAAATAACAAGATATGAGAGTTAATTTGTAACTTGAAAGGTGTCACACCTACAAAATTGTTGCTTGTTAAGGGTTCCTTGGTTGCTATTGCTAGTCATTGAAGGATCTGGGTGAAATTGTCCATCATCTCATTATTTCGTCGGCAAGTGCCTCCTCGAGAAAAAAACATGACAAGGTCTCGTACTCCATCGAATTTCTTTTCTTTTTTCATGGGAGGTTGCTTGGGTTAGCGAGAGAAATCATTCCCAAGCGAAACCAACTCAAGACCCAACCCTTTGTACCCTGACCTTTTGGGGACATGCATTGAGAAACAATAATGAGGAGATTACTCTAATACCATTGATTTGGGTTAAATAAGGAACATAATGGAAGGCAGGAAAGGAAATGGAACACATAAACAAAGAAAAATAGCACAGAGAACAATAATACAATGAAAACCCAACTTTCCATAATAAATAAAATAATAGAATATTGTCGAACACAAATTTGCTAGTGATGGTAGCTATCTCTCTAGGGAGCGAGATGGCAGCTACATGCACTCACAAAAAGCCATTAAAAGAGGCTAAACAAATAGAATTTTACATAAATAAATAACCCTATAGGTCTAAAACCAAAACCCTAGAAGATAAAGCACCAAAATATTTGTGGGTCCTAATGTGGTTAGTTGGTACATTAGTTTCTTGTGGGCACACCTTTTGCATACAATGCCCCATTGGGGCATACAATAACCTATTTTAAAGAACTATCTAGGGATTACAACTTTTGGTTGGGGCCAAGGCACATTATGGCAAACCTCAACCCCTTGAATTGCCAAAAGACATCATTTATGGCCTTAAAATGGCCCTCAAAATTTGGGACCTAAAAGACCATAGAGAAACTATCAAGAAGATAGAGAAACATTTAGTCAATAGAAGAGGTGGGTGGCCTGTAGGTTTTAACCCCATACAGAAATTACTTGCATATGAATTCTGAAGCCCAAAAAATAAACATTGCGAGAGCATAACACATAAAACACATATACACAGAGATTTCCACTAGATCCCAGAACCGGGACTACTAGCTTGATTTTTCATTATGTTCCTTTCAATGTTATAATACATATTTATACATGCCGAAGCATCCAATACCATGGACCGAAAGCCATCGCATCCAATACCATGGACCAAAAACCATCGCGTCCAAAAAGCATGTGCGAAAATAATGCACAAAACCATAGGTGGGTCCGTCCAACCTAACATAGGGTCCAAAACCAAAACTTTGCAGGGTGTTGCCCCGGACCCCATAAAGTGGGGTTACAGGCACCCCTCAAACCCCCTATGATATCCCCCCCTCTAACCCCCAGTTAACTACGTGGGCTAGTCATGGAAAGAATATAACACAACCCAACATTCTCCCACTTGTTGTTTTCTTTCCACAGGGGGCCACAAGAGAGCTTAGTCATT
>APFE030696842.1:0-18906 GCA_000404065.3 Pinus taeda | reverse complement strand
TTATTATTTTATTTTTTTCCAAAATAAATATCAAATTATTTTACCAAAATGGAAAAAATTGAAACTAATTTAGATGGTTTAGTTCGTCTCTCTTTATTTTTCTCTATATAGATCTAGCCCAGAGAGAAGATTATTTCATTCTGATAAAAGCAAGGAAACACAATATTATACGCTTCTACCCCGTCGAATATTATTTCTTTATTTGGGTAGCCTCTTTGTGTGGGAACAACTACTTTAGTATTGCTGCAACGCTAGTCTATGTGTTATTTTTCTTAGGTTTTTTTTAATGAATTGGTGTGATATTGGTTGAGAATGCGTTAAAATTATAAATTTGAGTTGTAAATTTTTATAGGTTTGTATAGTTGTTTTTAGAATTTTATAGATTTGTATAGTTGTTTTTAGAATTTTATATTTATTTATCTATTAAAATTATATTTTAAATCACAAAAAATTGATTAAATATCTTAACATTATCTTATTGTTTTCAGTTTTTTTTGAAAATGGGAATTTAATAACCATTAGTCCGATCATTATATATTTAACAAAACTTTTTTTGTCAAACTTTTTCTTTGGCCATTGTTCTTTTTTAGACACCCTTTTCAATCAAGCAGTGAAGCAAGGGTTCACTAAGCTATGGACTGAGAGCATCATTATCCCTATTTTTAAAAGTGGGGATACAAATAACCCCTCTAATTATCAGACAATTATGATCAGCCCTCTTTTAGCCAAGCTATATGGTAGTATATTGGAAAAGAAGCTGAGCATATGTCTTGAAAGTGAAGGTAAGCGGGCTAAAGGCCAAGTGGGTTTTAGAAGGCATCACTCAACAACAGACCACCTCCTTACATTTAGGATCATTGTGGAGGAATGTCGTAATGATAAATCCAATCTCTTTTATTGCTTTGTGGACTTTAGAAAGGCTTTCGATATGGTTCCTAGAAACAACCTTTGGAATAGATTAGAAGAGCTAAAGGTTCCTTTCGAGTTGAGAGTTGCCACTATAAGGTTATATGAGAATGTAATTGCCAAGTTAAAGAGCAATGAGGGGTGGTCGAAAGATATTAAGTGTAATATCAGAGTTAAACATGGCTGTCCCCTCTCCCCTACCCTATTTGGCATCTACAATGACAAGCTCGAAGGTTATTTAGAGGAAGTAGGATGTGCTGGCACAATCTTAGCTGGGATAATCGTCATCTCTCTTCTCTATGCTGACGATATTGTTCTCCTTGCAAGGGGTCCATCTAATCTTGGTAAGCAACTTAAGCTTCTTAAGGATTTCTTCTCTACCATGGGTATGACTGTTAACACTGACAAAACAAAACTTATGATTATCAAATCTAAGAAGCTACGCTAATTTTATGTATGACAATAATAACTTGGAGGAAGTGTATTCTTACAAGTACCTAGGAATTGATATTCATCACAAGCTCAACTGGAACTATAGCATTGAGAAACGGATTAATGAGGGGTGGAAAGCTTACATTGGTCTTAAAAATAATCGTAAAACAACAAACCTCGTAATGTGTGATAAAAAGAAGTTCCTCTTTGAAACTTTAGTCACTCCTGTTATCTTATATGGATGTGAGGTTTGGGGTTGCAGCATCTCTGGAGAATCTTGCAGAAAGATTGAGCAAATCCAGAAGCGCTTTATAACGTATAACTTGAAAATTAAAAACAATACGACCTATCTTATTCTCCTTATAGAAGTAGGTCTTTCCCCTATCGAGAGCCTAGCTATGACTAGGCTTCTGCTGTACAAGCATAAGCTCAATAACATAGGAGATCACAAACTTCCTAAGCTAGCTTTAAATTCCAGCCAAAACCACCTAAGGCTAAAACGGGGGTGGTATAAAGACACGAGGGCCTCGTTAAACCATTGGGAGATCAACAAGAATGATGCGTTGCAAAACATTAATAACATTAAAAATATTGTTACTTCTAAGTTCACAGAAAAAATGTGGTGTGAGAAATATTTAGCAGCTAAAAGAAAATTAAGTTCTTATAAGAAGGCCATCAACCCCACACTAGAAGATCAAAGGTATCTCTCTTTTTTAACTAGCTCAAAGAAGAAAATTAATATAGTGAAGATTAGAACGAACTTTCATGAGCTCCATAGTGGAATAGGTCGTTGGGTAGTTCCTAAAACACCATGGATGGAAAAGATATGCCATCTCTGTGAGAATAGGAATATCGCCGATGAAAACCACTTCCTCTTAGAGTGCCTTACATACAACCACATTCTCAGTTTCATAATATTTGTCGCAATACTGACCTCCCTAGCCTTTTACGATGTCAAAATTATAGTGAGTTTGAGAGGCTTCTCTCCAAGCTTTTTGAGCATAGAAATAAAATCTTAAATCAAAGTAAATAATTTGTTTCTTTAGGTCCAACAGACCAAATTTTGGTCTCAATGGATGTTAACCACCACCATCATCATCAAATAACTTTTATATAAAAAAATATTCATGTATTATTGAAATTAAACTTGTATTTTTTATTAATTTTTTGAGAGTGTGGTTTTTATAGTTCATATTCTTATTCTCGCAACCAATCAGGTATTGTTCAATTTACTAAAAATATTTTTAACTAAATTTACCTTTTAAAATATCATTATAGTAAAATTCTAATAAAACTAATTTAAAATTATTATAAAATTTACAAAATAATTTTTATTAAAATTATTTTTTAAAATGTTATAAACCATTAATTTGCAAAAACTTTTAAACATTTCTATTCAAACCAACCCAAATCCATCGTTTTATTTAATATACTTATAAATAAATTTTATATAATAATCTCAAGTAATTACATGGAATTATGATGTTTTTGTCGTTATATTACGATCGAGAGAGTATTGTGTGTGAAATAAGAAAAAAAATTTATTTATAATTCTGTATGAATAATTATTATAGGTTTTATAGTGTTGATTTTAATATAGTATTTTTTTTTAATTGATTAGTCTATAAATATTATAGAGGTATGTTTAAAATAATTATTTAACAAAATATACACATGTTAAATTTTAAGTTGAGATTAATTTTTTGAAGGTGTTTAAAGATATTTATTCAAAAATTTCAATTCGATATTAAATTTTTTTTTTTAATAAATGATTTTTAATAAATTGATATAGATCGATTTTAGTTATAGATCTATTAAGTATAAATAGAGATTAAATCTTTTAAAGCCTAAAATCTTATTTTAGAGTCAAAATTTTGGAAAAAGGTATTTTCAAATATATTTGATCCTCTCTAGATGCTTAATAAATCTATTCAAATGTATTCAACTGTTTGAAAGTTCCCTTGAACACTTGGATTATGTCGACTACACAGTTTTAAACTTGAAATTTCAACAAATCTTTGTGTCATTGTAGACAAAATTGACTCAAAAACATATTTGAAAAATGACCAAAATACAGAATGAGAATATTTAAAGTGTTTTAACCACAGACACATATATTCAATTTCTTTATATAATTTGTACATAGTTTTATTTCAACCATATATAACATATACATATTGTCATCAAAATATTTTATTTATGAGATATATAGATTTTTTTTTGATTATAGATCTCTAAGTAAATTTTATAAAAAAATATTTTTACATATTGAATTCAACCACAAAATGTCTTATAATGTCTTATATTCATTTCTTTCATTAACGTGGCTTCTTATTTATATTTAGAGAATATTTTATTTTTATTTTAAAAAGGATAAATGTCAAGATGGCTAGCATTGAGGGAATACACATCTCCATCATATTGGGCTCTTGAACGTGTCTCTTGGCACAATAATATATAAATATAATTGGTTATGTGTTTGAATTGTAATTCATGGGACATTTTGTTTATTTGGGTATTAGAGTTAAATAGCAGTACATAATCACATGAGAAATAGCCTAACCAAAACAGATACTAGCTTTGAAATTTTTTTCTTTGGTCTTGGAATAAGTCCTAATTATTTTTAGTTAGCCAAGAGCTCCTCTTCCTCACACACATAAGGAATGAAGCTATGGGCAAGTTTAACCCATTCTAAGAGACTAAAAATCTACTCCATTATAAAACAATAATAGTTTACTTCACATGAAATGTTAATTCTTGAATAACAATGATGGGTTAACATATATTTATAGTTGGGGGTGGGCATGGGAGAGATTATTATTTTTGGTTGATGGATGAGCCGAATTGACTTATGTTGGAATAATGTAAATGATATGTCCAGATAGAGTTATGAGTTGTATTCTCGTAGTTAGTGTTTGAGTCTATATGTCATGAGTTGTCTCTTTGTAGTTTGTGTTATGAGTTGGTGATCTGAATTGTTTGGATCTAGATTGTCCTAGAAGCTATCTATGTGTGCCTATATAATGTATTGGTTGTCCAAGTAGTTTGATCAATGATATTTGGTTTTATTCTTGGGCATCTCTCTAATTTTCTAATATGATATCAGAGCTGAGGGTGGTGTAGACTGAAAGGTCTTCTCTCAAGAGATCTTGGAGGTTTGTTGCATTGAGGTTAAGTTGTGAATAACAGTGAAACCTGAGGCGACACCATAATTCTGGTGCAGTGATCTATTGTGGTGTATTGTTTGTGTGATATGGTTGTGATCATTGATTGCAAAGAAGTGCATGTAGTTGCTGGTGTTGTGGCCGTGTGGAGGATACTGGTCATTTTGTGAACCCTATGTTTGAAGGTTGAGTTGAGTATGAGCTACTAAGGAGTTATCGAGGGGAGCCTCTGTAAACCCTTGTCCCATAGTCTGTGTATTGATTGAAAGAGTTTAGGCCAGGCGTTGTCGTGGAATATTTAACTTTTCACTGTGAAGTAATACTTTATGTTTGTTTCTCCTTTGAAGTTGAAGTCACATATTGCTATAAATATTTCATAAGGAAAGTTTTAAAGTTTTCAAAAAAGAAAGTTTTTTTTGTGAATGGTGAAATTTTTTATATAGAGACATATGGATTAAAACAATTTTTTTATTGTAATTTTTCTTTTTAGGTGAAAGTTAAAAATTGTGGATAAAAGGGTCTATTTGATTAAAAAAAGGAAAATAAAGTTTTGGAAACAGGGGTTGGTAAAAAAGAGAAATAAGAAGTATGTTTGGCTTTGTTTTTTATTGGAAGCAGGATTAAGTCTTGCATTTTTAGATCCTGTGCATTTGGATATAGATCTTGTGAATTTGGGTGTAGATCTGGTGGATTTGGGTGCATTTTGTTGATTGGAGACAAATTTTTTGTCATTATGTCAAATTTTTTGGTTGAAACTTATTTGAATGTGTCCACAAGCCTTCATGGAGGAAATTATGAAAATTAGAAATTCAAGGTATTAATGGTTTTAGAGGGCAATAATTTGTGCCCCATAATGAATGCGAAGCCCCAACCCATTGCTGCTGCAAATATTCTAGATTGGGAAGAAAGTGAAACAAAAGCAAAGGTGTTGCTATCAATGTCAATAAAGGACAACATCATTCCTCATATTAGGGATTGTAAAACATCCAAAGAAACATGGGATGCTCTCAAAAGCTTGTATGAAACATCTAATACCAACCGGATTTTGTCCTTCAAGACCAAGCTTTTGCCAATTAAAATGGAGGCCAATGAAAGTATAAGAAATTTCATTTTCCGTGTCAAAGAGCTAAGTGATAAATTAGGAGACATTGGTGGAAAGGTGTCCAATACTAAGTTGGTCACTATTACATTAAATGGCTTAATGTAAGATAATCAAATTTTTGTTTCAAGTCTTTCAGCTAGAGAGAAGCCTCCTACTCTTGATGAATTGATAGATATTCTTCTACAAGAGGAAGAGAGGATGAAAAACTTCAATTTGGGCTCAAACAATTCAGAGTTGACATTTGTATCGAAGGGTAAGCATCCATATAAAGGCAAGCCATGAGACAAAATAAAAGGAGGAAAGTTTCAACCAAAGCAGAAAGGTATGGCACAATCTAAATTTCCAGTTCATGATAAAAGAAATGATGATTGTTATTACTGTGGAAAACCTGAAAATCATGCTAAAGATTACTATAAAAGGAAATTCGATGAGTCTAAACACAAAAACATAAGGGATAATGGGAATTTTGTGTACAAGGACACCTCAATCAATGATTGATTTAAAAATCTCAAATTGTTTATTTCTGATGCTGCATTGTCTAGTGAGACTGATGATGTGAATGCTTGGTTCATTGATTCCGGTGCATCACTCCATATGTCTTGTAATAAGGTTTGGTTTGATGAATATCACGAGAACATTTATGGAACATGTGTTTATCTAGGATATAATAGATCCCTTCAAAGTCAAGGATATGGAGTAATAGGTGTGATGTTACCTAATGGAAAAGAGAGACAAATCCATGATGTGATGTATGGTCCTGGTATAAAGAAGAATTTAATTTATGTTTCTACTATTTCTGATCAAGATCTAAAAGTGGAATTTTTCAAATCATAATGTGTTGTTAAAGATATCTAGGATCGCTACAAGATTATTTCAACATGTACCAGAGTTGGAGACTTGTATAATCTAGATGTGACCAGGACAGGGCGTCAAGCATTAGCATCTACAACAACGTTAACAAAAACGTTATGGAATCAAAGGTATGTTCATTTAAATCACAATGATTTAATGTTACTTCAAAGAAAAATAATGGTTGAAGGTCTTCCTATTATGAAGAATAATAATGTTGAATGTGAAGCATGTGCACTTGGAAAGCAACATAGAGAGGAATTTCCTATACATGAAGAAAAAAGGCAAAGAGAAATACTTGAATTAATTCATATTGATGTCTGTGGACCTATGCAAACTAATCTCTTAGAGGAGCGTTGTACTTTTTTTTTTGGTGATAGATCTAAATAAACTTGGGTCTATTTCATAAGAAAGAAAAGTGATGTTTTGAGTACTTCAAGGAATTAAAAAACATGGTGGAAAAACAAATTGGGAAATACATCAAAATTGTCATATCTGATTAGGGGGGAGAATATAAATAAGGAGCTTTTAATCAATATTTCAAAAGTCATGGGGTTTTACAACAATTTACAGTGCCTCATACACCTCAACAAAATGGAGTTGTTGAGAGGAAAAGTAGACCACTAGTGGAATGTGCACGGAGCATGCTTCAAGATAAAAATATCTCTAATGGTTTTTGGGTTGAAGCCATTAATACTACTGCTTATTTGAAAAATAGGAGTCCAACCAAAAGTTTAAATTTGAAAACACCTTTTGAAGCATTTTATGGATATAAGCCAAAAGTGAGTCATTTAAGAGTTTTTGGATGCAAGTCATTTACACATATTCCAAAAGATGAAAGAATAAAACTTGATGCAAAATCAATTAAGTGCACATTCATTGGTTATTGTGATGATCAAAAGGCATACAAGTTTTTTTATCCTAATTCACATAGATTTCTTGCAAGTAGGGATGTGGTGTTCCATGAAAATGTAGTTGAAGGTGATAAAATGAATAACACAGATGTATGGTATGATATTGGTGATTATATCAAAATAGAAGCAAGTTTTAAGTAGGAACAGGAACAAGTACAAGAACATGTACAGGTTCAAGAGTAGGAAGAATCCAACAGTGATGACACTCTAAGAAGAGAACAAGAGACTCCACAAAGAATAAATAAGGATGAAAGAAGTAAAACTCTAGGGAGGTCATCATGTTAAATTCAACCACCTATAAGGTATAAAGATTGTGCATCGATGTCTGATATAATGAATGTTGTAGAAACTTCAAGTTATGAAGAAGCTAAAGAATATAAAGAATGGAGAGATGCAATGAATGAGGAATACAACTCTATAATGAAGAATGACACATGAGAATTAACATAATTTCCCAAAGATAAAGTTCTCATAGGATGCAAATGGTTGTTCAAACAAAAGTTTAATGTAGATGGTAGTATTAATAAGTATAAAGCTAGATTGGTTGCAAAAGGCTATTCACAAAAAGAAGGCATTGATTATGGAGATACTTTTGCACCTATATCTAATTTGAATACAATTAGAATCATGATTGCATTAGCTACAAAACAAAATTGGAAAATGCATTAGTTAGATGTCAAATATACTTTCTTGAATGGTGATTAAAAGAAGACGTTTATTTGGTTCAACCCGAAGGGTTTGTAAAGCAGGGACAGGAGCATCTTGTTTGCAGGTTAAAGAAATCTTTGTATGGTTTGAAGTAAGCATCAAGATCTTGGTATGTGAAAATTGATTCATTCTTTTATGAGAAAGGTTTTGTGAGAAGCAAAAGTAATCCTAACTTTTACATCAAGAGAGATGAAGATGGGAACATTGCCTTGATATCTTTGCATGTTGATGATCTTATCATAACAGGCAATGCACTTAGGTTGATTGAAGAAATTAAAATTTAGTTCTCACAAGTATTTGAAATGAAGGATCTTGGTGAATTGCATTATTGTTTGGGTCTTGTAATTTTGAGGGAATCTGGTAAGACAATCATCACACAAAGAAAATATGCAAAGACAATACTTGAAAGATTTCATATGTTTGAATGCAAACAAGTGTCTACTCCTTTGGAACAGAATTACAAGTTGTATAATGATGATGGATCTGAGGAAGTGAATCAAACTTTGTATCGTAAATTGGTAGGAAGTTTAAACCACCTCACCACTACCAAGCTAGATATAGCGTATTATGTGACTGTCCTTAGTCAATTTATGGCTAATCCTTGTGAAAGCCATTGGAAAGAAGTAAAGAAATTCCCGCGATACATGAAGGGAACACTTTATTTTGGTATTTTTTATACTAATGAATCTGATGTTGAGTTGGCAGTTTTTTTTTATTCAGATTGGGCTGGAAATCTTGATGATAGAAGATCAACCTCTGGATATGCATTCAATGTAGGATTAGGGGTCGTATCATGGAGCAACAAGAAACAACCAACTGTTTCTTTGCCATCCACATAAGTTGAATACAAAGCCTTGATCAATGCAACTTGTGAAGCTATTTGGTTAAGGAGGATTCTTGAAGATGTTGGAGAAAAACAAAGAGGACCAACAAGCATAAAATGTGACAACCAGAGTTCCATGAAACTCACAAATAATCCAAATGCGAGAACTAAACATATTGAAGTCCAACATCATTTTGTAAGATAAAAAATACAATCAAATGAGATTCATTTAGTCTATTGTAATACAAGTGAGAATGTAGTTGACATCTTTACCAAGCCTCTTGGAAAGACGAAATTTGAAATATGTAAACAACAACTAGGCATTGTTGAAAACTCATTTCTCAATTAAGGGGGGATGTTGGAATAATGTAGAAATGATATGTCCAGATAGAGTTGATGAGTTGTATTCTCGTAGTTAGTGTTTGATTCTATATGTCAAGAGTCATGTCTTTGTAGTTTGTGTTGTGAGTCGGTGATTCGAATTATTTGGATCTAGATTGTCCTAGAAGCTGTTTATGTGTGCCTATATAATATACTAGTTTCTAAGCAGTTTGATCAATGAAATTTGGTTTTATTCTTAATCATATCTATGATCGTCTAATAACTTATTCCCGTGGTTTAGATTGAGATCCCGCAATCAAACTTAGGCATGTGCTCTCCTCCAAAGATTATTAGGTCTAAAAAAATCTTATCATAAAGATCCAAATAGTCTTAAAGAAGTTATAAACATATAAGTTGCCGAATGTTTTGCGGCAGCATAACCATGTTGCAAATAATATAGCCAATAAAGGATCCTCTTTGGCCTTAGGGACTCTATAGGTCAATGAAACCGAGTCCTTTTGTTCCATTCCATTAGTTATATGCGCAAAAAAATTATATTATATGGTCTCAAATTATTTTGCTGCCAAGTGACACCCTGACAGAAATGTCGGCATGCAGTTGAAGTTATAAGTGTCGAGAGTGATCATGGGAAGGAGAGTTCCTGCCTGTGTTTGAGGTACGTGGTTCATTGATTTGTATCTTGCAATCCATCATTGGGGGTGCACTTACAACCCATCTTATTATCCATATACTAAGATCTAAGGTTAGCATGTCCTTTCCTTTGCTGCGCGAGGCTTCCCACTAAGTTTCTTTGCTAATTCGCAGCGCGTTGCCCTTTTTTCACAAATATCAGACACAAGGTGAAATTTGTATGGGAGCATTCTTAGGTGCAATTTCATGGATCTGTGAAAATGTGAGAAGCTTGTTTCACGATGATTTTGTTATTATGTCTGGTGACGTGCACTTTCCCATGATTCTGGGCGGCATCCATTTTTATAAAAACATAGATGGAAAGGAATTGGAATGCAGTTGGTTGTGTGTCATGTCCGAATAAGAGAAAAATAGAAAAATCTAGGAATCCAATGTCATCATGAGAGAGAAGTTCCTAGAGTATTTACCGTGGGTGATTTGTGCCCACTTATAGAAATGTTCAAATTGCGGCCGCCTGGTTTTGATGACTGCAAACATGCCATCTATGGTGTTGCCATCGTTGATGATCCGATTCAACAGTGTGGCGGTGGAATTGACTTTATGCGCTTCGTTTATAGACATTTTCGTCACCTCATCATCTTCAAGACCTACCCCCGGGAAATATTGCAGTTTGGAATTACGATAATGGTAAGAGTTGAGTGAGATAACTTGAGGAATGCAATGCTCTGGATTGGACTTGGGAACGTGCGTAGGCATGCATCGTTAGTTACCTTCTTTGATACATGATTTGTCTATTCATCTTTTTGTATAAGATCATAATACTATGATTTACATTAATGCATGGCATTTAAAAATTGCCAAAAGCTCTGGCTATTATGGTTTCCTATAGAATAATTTATAATTTACCTTCAGGACAATGCCATTGGCTTTTAAAAATTGCCAAAAAGCTCATGGCTATTATGGTTTCCTATGGAATAATTATAATTTACCTTCAAGACAATGTCATTGGCTTTTAAAAATTGCCAAAAGCTCACGGCTATTATGGTTTCCTATAGAATTATTTAGAAATTACCTTCAGGACACTGTATCTGCTGGATGCCATGAAATTTGCGATAATTTAGGCATTTCAAGACGCGCTATTTTTTTTTTCTCATTTATTTGGAAAAGTTACTTAAATATAATAATTTTTGTTTCTGTATAATAATTTACCGCTTCTACTGGAGATCAAAGGTATTCTGGTTCCGTGAGAAAAGTCGCTGAAATATTTAGATTTAAATAAGCAGACAAGACCTCCTCTGCCAAGCACACTTCAACGCCGCCGTGATAAAATGACTTCAGACAAATTTCATAAAAATCAATATAATGATTTACATTATTTTAAAAAATTAAATATAAAAATAAACTATATGAAAGCAGTGAGCCACATTCCAATTGTCATGGTTCTTTTACAAAGAATAAATATGTTTAACTTTGAAATAATTGTTATCTCAATTATTTACATATAAATATTTCAGTAAATTATTTACATATAAATATTTTTTAATAATTTTACTAGAAATAAAAATTTATTTTTAATATTTTGGTAAAATTATATTTCCATCATGTCTAACATAGAATAGCACAAAACATAAGACTTCAGGTTTGGTGAGACTTCATTTCCACGATTATTGTCAATTAAGATATCACAAAAAGACTATATATATTTTATTATTAAATATATATGTGTTTACATCAGAGAAAGTATCACTAGAAGGTTCTTAAAGCTTTGAGTCCGATTAGTATCACCTCGAGGATCCGATCTGGCAACATAGTCCGAATTGGTCTTGATCCTTGGGTGCGCTGTGGGGACATGCACCGACTACCCAGGGACCTCATTCTACATCCCCAACAACAGAACTTAACTTATATTTCTCAGATTGCGGACCTGGAAAATTCCACTTTCCTTCATCAAGCTTGGAAATTTGCAGAGCACTTAAACATACCTCCTTTTTGGTCTCAACATTAGGAGGAGTTCACACAAGCCCTTACTGATGCCCACATCAGAATATTGGAAGGGGATGATGAAATTATTTGGGCTCTATCTAAAAATGGTAGATACTCCCCAAAGGAAGGTTATTTGACATTGGTTGCACCAAGGAGGCCTCCTCTGCTGGCTGATTGGTGGAGACACCTTTGGAAATTGAAGGCGCCCCTAGATCTAGACTTTTAATGTGGACTACTCTCCAAAACAAGATACCAACAGGAGAAAATCTTCTCAAGCGATCACAACATGCGCCCCACTAGTGTTGTCTTTGTAAACAGGCAACCAAGACAACTTCTCATCTTTTTTTAGAATGTAGAGTGACTTGTCATATGTGGAAGCTGATTTTATAGTATGTAAATCCCTAGCTTTATGGACCGGGAACACTTTACTTGTTGCTTGGCAAGTCTGGTATCAGACTTCCACATCCCCAAAGAGTCGAAACCTCCCTCTCTTTACCTGTTGGACAATATGGACAGCTAGGAATCGCAACATTTTTCAGGATTTGGTGCCTAATTGGGATGCCCTTGCAGCAAAAGTCATCGTTGATTACAATCTTATCCCGAATGATCCTCTTCCCATTCACTGACACAACCCCTCTCACCATCAAATAAATTACAACAAACTGTGGGCTTTTTTTTTTACGGCGTTGCCTAAGATCAGGGGTGTGGTGGGGGGGCTATTCTTCACCTATCTCAACAACACTCCTTCAGCATGTTGATTGGTCTTCACAGATGCACAAACAACTCAGCTGAACTCTTAGCCACAAAACACACCATACAATTTGCATTGGAAAAACATTACACAGATTTGCAACTTCATGGGGACTCTAAAATTATATGTGATTGGCTCAACAGAAAAACTAGATGCTCTACATATACATTTTTGCACATCTTGGATGAGACTTTGAGATTGATACTTTCACTTGCACACATATTTACAGGGAGCGGAACAGCGCTGTCGATAGGCTATCCAAAGAGGTTGTGATCGGTGAGTTGGGCATCTGGATGATCAGAGAACAAGAAGGAGATTCTTTCTTCCCATATTATCACAAACCTTTTATGAACCTGAATATTTAACTTATCATGGTTGTGTTTCATGCATCTCTTTATTTTTTGTATATATATACTATCTCAGTGTATGTTTCCTTCCTACAGTTACTTTTTGTATCTCAGTTATGGTTTCATTGTTGTCCCCCACATGGATCAAAGGCAACATTTTGGTTTTTTCATGATCTTGATCATGCACAACATATGCAACAACATCTACAACATGTAATTTCCTCTTTTCTAATGAAATTACGATTTTTCGTGATGGGAAAAAAAAAAGAAATTCATAGTTTTAATTTAGTTACTAATAATTATTAGATGTTGCAAAGGAAACACATTCAGGAAATATCATATAGCACTAATTAATGCTTCTTTGACAAATGTTGAAAAAAGACGGAGAAATATTAAGGCAAGAAGCATGTTACAATGAAAATCTTACTGCAATAGTGCTTCCTTGAGTCTTACAAATCATGAGGCCTCTATGTTGAGGTTAAAGACATTGTTTGATTATGCCAATATGAATGCATGCTAAATAAATAAATAGTTCACTCCATATTTCTTCTTGGTGACTTCCTCGTGCTATAGACAACCTTAATTAATACAAGACATTTTTTAATAGTTTGAAACATGTGTCTACAAAAAATTATAACAATTTTGTAAATAAATTTTGAATTCCTATATGAATTAAGATCTACCCTTAATGAAAATACACATATCTCCAATCTCAAAATTATGTGAATTTTCACAAGATTAACTAGAGACTATGCTTGGAGATCCTGCAACTTTGAAGACTATGCTGAAAGATTTGTTCAATCATTTGGGAGTGGAAGATTCACTTAATTGCAAAGTAGAAGTTGAGTCTTCTGATATATACGTTATCGGCTGCTAGGAAAGTGGTTTTCAGCACAAAAGACTGTGAGACAACCAATAAATGGGACTTAATCTGTGAAATGCTCAATAGAAATAAGGCTGCCAAAATCATATGTAGCCACAAGGCTCTTGAATTTGAATTAGCTTTTCCAATTCAGATCTTTTGCCATTAAGATCTTGAGTTATCTCTTGATCAAAATCTAAAATCATTTTTTTTCAAACTTTAGCGTTTCATCATAAATCACTAAACACTACATGTTAATGAGATAATGCATGGTTGTCTAACATAAAGCTATAATCTTCTTGTAAATAAGGCTACAAGAGCCTTATCCTCTTGTGACTCACAGAAAAACAAAGACAACAAAAAAAAATAACAAAATCTCACTAAAAACATATTTATTAATCCAACTTAACATACATAATACATATTAATCTTATTTTATTGCGATAGAATTTAAGATTAGATTATTGAAGATTAGATAATCATAACATCAAGAAAGATAATAATACATATTCAAATCCCACTCATCCTTAATTCAGAAAACACAATATTCTAAAACATAACATTAAAACTATAATAATCTAAAGTCTTCATTTCTCTAATTATCTCTTACCTGTTTTTCATATGTATACAAGAATTTCGATAACAGATTTTACATAAATATACGAGTTTCAGCACCAGTGTGGTATGGCACATTAACCTATAGGCAGATTGACCAAAACTGCAGCCACGCCGCTACCGAGTGCGACACCTAACTGAAAGGAGAAAAGTCCATCCAACAGGTCGCTCATTGGACTTTTCTTTAGTGAACCAATAACATTATTTTTACTTTTATTTTTATTTTTAAATATATTTCTATGGTTTATCTAGATGAATTTTGCTTTAAGATCTTTACTTATTCTTCAATATGTTTTCTTTGCTTTTAAGATCTATTCTGAATGTCGTACAGGCTTCTATGTCTTTTGCTTTTACTAATTTCTTTTACATTTTGAAATGATGTACGTACGTCTTTCTTTGCAATGATGTACGTACGTCTTTCTTTGCAGAATCCATGAACTACTATGTCGGGTTGGTTTCTTGCAAGTACCTTGCAATGGTGTCGGCAGAATAACCGAGCAATGAATTAACGTACCTTCTTTTCTTTTTCAATAAGCAATGAATAAGGGACCTTGAAATATGAAGAATATATCCTAGAAAGCAAGGGACCTGGAAATTGAAGAGTATAGCCTGGAAAGCAAGATAGGCTAGTATTATTAAAAAGACACTTGATAGAACTCGCCGTAGTTTCTTAACTGTTAGGGGAGGTGTTTTTTCCATGGCCCTTTGAGTGAAATTCAGTAAAAATTTGTTGGAATTAGATGTATAAATTTCACACCGCTCACAAAATGCTAAAAAGTCAACTTAACATGCTCTTAACAAAATCTCAAAACTTCAAATAATTTTTGAAATAAATACATTAAAACATAAAATTGTTGTTGTAATGGCAAAAGTTAATATACCAAATCTACAACTTGCTATGAAGAATTTTGAGAATTGCACACCCACAAGCCACAGTAAGCTTGTACCACATTCGTTGCCAGAATGAAAGTCGCAAACAGAAGTGCTATGAAGCTCCACGGCTTTGAGAAATACTGCTCATAATAATAGTGAAATAACTCCCAAAAACCACTTCTCATCTTCACCTTGTAATACTTGGCGCTGAGCACTTCGTCGAGTGCGTGTTTCAGATCCTTAGGAGGCTCCACAGTTCTGCTACTAATCACATGACATTTCCTGAGCACCTGAACGTCGTCGGGAGTGTCGATGAGGCAGTCCATCAGTTGAATGAAGCTCGTCACGATGTTGTCACGGGCAGCGTCAATGAACTCCAATGCATGGAGGTTTCTCAACAGAATTTCAGTTTGCAGGGAGGATATGGTCATCCGTGGAAGGTACATCGCGGGGGACCATTTGTCGATAACTGAGTGCGTGATTGTTCCGCCATGTCAATCACTGAGCGAAAGAGCTTTGATCAACTTCTTTCGAGTGTTTAGTCCTTGTCTTTTTCTTTTTCTTTATGTAGAGCAAACTTGAACCAGGGAGTAGATGATTTCTTTTTAATAAAGCAAGAAACATAATGTCATATGCTTTAATGCCATAACCCATTGAGTAGTATTTATTTCTTTATTGCGGGAGGGGGGGCGCTCTTTTGCCTTTAAATTGTGAATAATGCGCCGGAACAACCAAGTATTTTTGCAATCCTACCTCCTCAAATAGGAAAGTAAGTAGTATAGTCGAGAACTTCTTCCATTTAACATGAGAAGAATGGAAGATTGGGAGGAGTCCTTTTGGCGAGCATATAATAATAATTTAGATATGAAAACTTGAGATTATAATGGTATGAGAGGACAATAATTTATGGTAAGGGCTAATTAGTTTGCCATAGGATATTAAATGTCCTGGTACATGCATGCTTTATAACAAAATAACACAGTTTTTATTTTTAATTTATGTAGCTATCAAAGCTGTGTGTTATTTTGTTATAAAGCATGCATGTATCAGGACATTTAATGCCCTATGACAAGCTGATTAACCTTGCCATAATTTACGAATTTAACTGCAGTTTGATGTTTTCTTCTTTTGTTTTTCAAAAGTTGCTGAACGATAATATATTTCTTTCATTCCGTCTTCTGACTGTTTTGGATTTTTCTTCCGAAAAATGGAATTAGATAACAGTTATTCCAAATATTTTATATGCAACTAAGTGAGTTTTTGGGCAGACATTTTCTTTGCCCATCTATCGATTTTTTTTCTAAATAATTTTCAAAGGGTATAAAAATATTGTTGAGGAATTAATATATATATTTATTAATTAATATTAATATTTTATCCAATTTATTAGAAAAAATTAATAGTATTCAAAATAATTTTTCCACATCAAAATTCTATTATTAATTATCAAAATAATTTCTTAAATTTTACATTCAAACTAAAATTACATATTTATTAGAATACTTAAAATAAAATTATTTTTTTAATTATATTATTTATTAAACTTATAACTTTAAAAACCATTACAAAAAACATTCACATATAAACAAAACCCAATAATGATCAAAATTTTTATACTTTCATTAATTACCAAATAATCTAATTAATCCCCCGACCCTCAACACATGTATTTAGATATCATGTCAAAGTAAATTGTATTTATGTGTTGGTTGTTGCATGATAGGTATAAAATTAGTATGTTTGAATTTTAATGGTCTTTTTACATAATTAGTTATAATTTATAATATAACATATGTTTAGTTATAATTATTTAACACAAAACATATATATTAAATATGATTATTCAATATATATATATTATATATATACATTAAGTCTTTTAGATTGATATTTCATTTTAAATTATTGAATGATATTTATTTAGAAATTGTTAATTGAATGTTTTAATAATAATTTTATTATTTAAAAATAAATGGTTATTAATAAATTAATATAGATTTATTTTAATTATGGATTTATTAAACATATATAGGAATTAAATCTTTTGAGATGTAAATTTTTTATAGTGCAGAATTTAAAAAAAAAACCACCTGAATCGAGTTGATCTCTTTGGTGCTTAATATATGTATGGTCAACATAGATTTATACTCATCTCTGTGCATAGCGTGCACCATCTGTAATTTTGTGTCTCTGCCTAGTGCACCATGTGTAATTTTCAATCATTTCATTGTTTATAATGTGTATTTGAATGCACTAATGAATTCAACGTCTTGAAAACCCTGTTGAGTACTTCTATTAAAATATATACTATACATTTTAAATTTGAAAGAGATATATTTAAAAAATTGCTAAAATAAATAATAGTAAGATAAAAGTTTTTAAACCTTTTTTTTAACCTTATTTCAATATAATACCCTATATAAATATATATTCAATTGACATTGAAAATTTTTATTCTCTATTCACATTAGAATGCTTATTTTTTGTGTTATATATTTTAAAATATATATCAATATAGCTTAATTAATATGTTGAGAAAATTGTATATATGATCTAATATTAAATTAATTTATTTTTTAATTTAATAAATTTTTAAATAATATATCTATTTTATATTGAAATTAAATGAATTAAAAGTATTCATATAAAAAATAATTGATTTACTTTTTATTAAAATATTTTATGATAATTAACAATAAATAATCCCTCTCTATTTACACACATAAAATTGTATTTTGAAATTAATTATATACCACAATATAAAATTGATATTTAAAAATATTTTTGAAAATATTATTAAAATTCATATATTTTCCCATTTGATAATATATAAAATGTATTTTGAAATATTATATACACATATAAAATTGATATTAAAATATTTTTGAAATATAAAATATCATATATTTTCCATTTTGATTATATATATATTATATATAAAATAATTTGTTATTTTTATTTTTTCAATTAAAAACTTTGAACTAGATTAGATGGCTTCGTAGGTCTCTCTATCTTTCTCTTTAGATAGAGCGCCCTGGACCAGAGGGGATATTATTTCATTCAGATAAAAGCAAGGAAACACAACATTATATGCTTCTACCGCCCTGACCCATCGAATATTATTTCTTTATTGGGGGACGTTTTTATTGAAGGGACAACTAATTCACTATTGTAGAAATGCCGTAGTATATGTGTTATATTTTTTATGAATTGGTTTGAAATCTCAAGAGAAACTGTTAAATATTATAAATTAATTAATGAATTTATTTTATTTTATTTTTTATTTATCTATTAAATATAAATTTGTAATAGCAAAAAAATTCACAATGTATTTCAATATTATTTACTCAATTTCGAAAAAAAACAAACAAACAGAACAAAAAATCTCAAAGCTCCACTTCCATGAAGAAAAGTTCGTGGCTGCGCATGATTCTATTTAACATGAGTAGGATAGAAGATTGGTAGGAGCATATAATAAATTTGCATGTGAACATTCACCTTTAAGGACAGAATAATGCCAGGAGAAGACAATAATTTATCAGTTTCACTGCACGTCGATGTCGTTTTCATTTTCTCCGAGAAAGTTGCTGAAATATTTTAAAATA
>APFE030696840.1:0-11404 GCA_000404065.3 Pinus taeda | reverse complement strand
TTTTGACCTTAGGATCTGAAAAATATAAACAGGAAACTAGAGTTTGTCCTCTTTTTGTAACTTCTTACGCGATTTCAATCTAATGCTCAAAACAAAAGTTATGACTATTTTCCCCAGGTTACTTGTTTGGAATGAAATTCGAGAGTCTGCAAAAAGGCCAACTTCCTCAGATCATATCTCCGCAAATATAGCACGAACAACTCTAAAATTTGGACTCGAGGTTCATAACAACTTCGGCCCAAATGGTTTTTTTTTAGCATCTGAAACGTCGCAGAAAAAAAGTTATAGTGCAAATTCCACGATGACCTGTTTGGAGCAGCAAAACCCTAAAATCCAAAGCTTTGATACCAAATGTTATGAAACTAGCTCACAACAAGATAGAAAAGAGAGATAAACGCCTTAGAATTTAGCCTCTTCAAGGGGGCAACCTCCTTTACATTACACAAATGAACAATTCTTGGATGATACAAATGACAAGACCTCCTTTCTATATATAGGAGTCTAAGGGGTAATAATATAATCAGAGCCGACATAACAATAATAATGTAAGGGCACAATAATAACAATAGTGGGGTTCTATGGGGCACAATAATAACAATAAGGGGACTACATGGGTACAACAATATAATAAGGGGGTTGTACTAATAACAATAAGGGGTTACACTAGTAGTATAGGGAGTGTTAGCTCTGCTACATACTTTAGCATTTGGAAGACCAAATACCAGCTTGGCCATGTGCTTACGCTTAGAAAGGCAGATCACAACAATCTTTTCCTCCATTTTCCTTCATCTTCTCTTTTCCCCATAGCTCGCCACCTTTGTTTTTTCTCCAAAAACTTCTTCATTCCCCGTTCAAATCCCTCCGAAATCCATCAAAGCCCATTTGGCCCAGTCCTTAAGCGCAAGTCAAATCTTCCATAAGACCCAACCATGTAACTATGCGCTTCTTTCCTCATCGCAATCGGTAAATCACATATTTGTGTGCATAAAGGCCCAAACCTCTTGACTCCCGCCGATGCGATATTGCGATGCCGCTTCTCCAGTCTTAAATATGGTTAATTTTTCTATCGGGTCTGCGGCCTAGTCGCAAGTCGCAATCAAAGCTTTCAGCAGGTCTCGCTTAAGTCATGTCCATAGCATCACCGATTGCTGATTACCGACTGCCCATATCAGACGCGATATAATTATAAGCTGTTATTAAATGATTCCATCGGGTCCATCGCACCATCGCAATCGGCGCTTTCAATATGCTAAGTTCTTTTCTGATTTGCGATGCGATATTAAATATCAAACCCGATATGACTCACTGCTTCTATGTATAAAGTTTCAAGTCCGCAAGTCTGCCTCCAATAATGTGTTTGCCATATTGCATAATTTTCCTCACGTCTCATCCGCCACGCGTCGCCCTCCCATTGTGATTGCTCAGTTGTGTATGTTTACCGCCTATCCACCATAAGCGGTGCGATCAATACCGCCTGCTGCTTAAACCGCCGTCCCTGCCAATTAAACCCCACACATCTTTTGCATCTGATCAACATTGGATTTGACCATAGGTGATCCAACGACTCTTGTTCGTTCTGCTAGAATATCTTCTGTTTCCTCCCGATTTTTCCCGTCCCATCATCTTCGTCGCTCATTTGTTTAATCTGATGGCCTATATATATTCTCCGCCCGCTTGTACACTCGCCATGAAATCCATAATCCGTTGCCTGTTCTATGCTTCTAAAGGAAAATGATAGCCAGCTACCTATACAAGGCACAACTATTCCTCAACTACTGCATTCAACAGAAAGGATGGCCGAAGAAGCAAGCAGGACGTGCCTCGAACAGTTAAATGCATTTATCATTAATGGAGCATGTTTCATATTATACTCCACCTGTGCAGGAGGGACGGCCGAGCAATAGAGAATGTCAAATTAATTTATTAAAGTAGCAGATTGTATCAGAGACCCATTTCAGAAGAGTTAAAGTGGTTGGTGGTCCATTATCACCCCTCCACGCATAAGATAGTAGATATTTTTTTAATAAACCTCTATATATATGTAGAACACAATGTAAGAGGGTCGATGGATGTTATTATGATGTAAGGTTCAACTTTTGGAGACTGTAACTACTGTGATACCTACAACATCTGGTCTTCATTTTAAGCTAATACAAGCTTCTTTTGCTGTTAATTACTCACTTTCCACTTCTTCTTTGTTCCAGGTTGTGCCTGTTATGCATTTATTCATGTGCTCTTGATGTTTAGCATTAGAGGGGTCATCATCCCACCTCTATGTTATAATCTAGTATGTATCATGCAGGTTTATGTTATTTTAATGCCAGAGAGCTGTCATCCTGTCTGCGCATTAGGAAATAGATTTACAAACCTTTTAACTGGTTGCAACTAGCCATCACAGGGTCTTGTGCATCTGCTGGTGTGGTCAGTGTTCTCCATTTCCACCTATTCCTTAAACTGTGAGTGATTGGTGGTCTAAAGCCTTATAGTCTGGGGGTGTTCACCCATGTCCGGGGTTAAGCATAGTAGAAGTGGTTATCTGGCTTGGACAAGCATCATTTATTTCATTCATCCACCATGTTTCCAACATTTTTGTTGTGTTTGTAATGTTCCCGAGCATCTCTGATATACAACCTAGGAGATTTTCTTGGGGTGATAACATTAATTGGTGCCATTGCCAGGGAGAGGAGATTGAAGCTCAGCTTCCCTGGGAGAATGACACAGTTCCAAATTTTGATGATAGACAAGGTCTAGACACATATTTTGGTTGCAATCATTTATCTGGTGACTCTGCTGGAGGAAGACCAAGCTTTGGTGACTCCACATTGCAGTTCTAGCTTAGTTTGTGAGGTATGTTCAGAGATATCTTTAGAAATCACCGGCTGAACCAGTGCCTGATCCTGAGAAGATCGTTTAGCAGAAGAAGATATCGTAGTAAGGAGCATGAGGACCAGGTAAGCCTTAGAATTCCCATGTATCTCTGTTAAGTGAAAATCACTTTCAGAGATTCATAATGATCCTTAGTCATTCATTTCCCTTGCGGACCTCAGTTCAAAGAAGCATCCATTTTGTCCATTATCTTTCTCTGTCTCTGCCATTCTTTTCATTGATCCATTCCACTCAATTTACCAGTATCCTTCCACTTACCTCAATCATGGCAGGCCAGCAAGCCCTCACAAAGATAGAAAGAATCATTGTTGCTAGGTATGGACCCTTAGTCTTGCCTACCCCTTTGAATGCCATACCTGCAAGAGATTATCAAGAATTTATGCCAAAGTTTACTAGTGCATAAGTAATATCAGCTGAAGAGCACCTTGAGTCCTTTTATAGTTATGATGATAACCTAGATATCAATGAAGAGGATGTCTAGATGAGGGTTTTTGTCCAAAGCCTAGATGGGGAAGCTAGAAAATGGTTCAGAGAATTAACCCCTAGGTCTATAACAGACATTAAGGCCTTAGATGATGTGTTCCTAAAGAATTGGGGGGATAATATAGATCTGCTTTACTACCATACTGAATTTGGGAACTTGCAGAGGGAGAATGGTGAGCTGTTGTCTAATTTCAACATCAGATTCAACCATATGTACAACAAAATACCACCTGAAATAAAACTGACCCCTGCTTCTGTAATGATTACTTATGCCAATTCCTTTGATTCACAGTTCTACTTGTTGTTAAGAGAAAGAAAATGTACTTCTTTGGCTAACATGCAAATTGCAGCTTTTGAAGTAGAAGCAAACATTATTGCCGTAGACAGACTCGAAGGTGATGCTAAAAGGAGAAGTCAGGGAGTTGAATCCTCATCATCCTTAGATGCTGAGATCAATAAAATGATCAGGATGATAGAGCTATTGGCCTCTGAAGTTTCCTAACTAAAGGTTGAGCAGTATTATGAAGAAATAGAAGCTCCTTGTGATTTTTCTCTTCCAACCCCAAATCCATATAGAGGAGCACAGGAGCAGTTGCAGATTTTGCAGAAAAGCAGAGATGCAAACGAAGACAGAAGGGTGAAAACGCTTTTTCAAAATATAGTCATGGAAGAAGAGCAATATGAAGAAGAGGATGAAGTACATGTTTTGGAAGAGAAGGGTAGTGCCCCCTTCTTAACCAAAGCTGCCTATGAGAAAGCAATATTCAAAGGCACTGCTCATGAGCTTGTTGTAGCTGCAGAAAAACAAGCTAATCAACAGAAGCAGTCAGCAGCGAGTCCTCCCAACCTCCAAGAATTTGTGCTCGAAGATAGCTCATCTTCACATGGCTATGCAGATCTACAAATTATCTGGCCTTCTTTGGTCTCGAGTCCAGTAATTAAAAAGGAAGAGGAAAGCTTCCCATCATCTTTTGCTTCTCTGTCTGCTCAAATGACAATCCCTCTAAGTTGCTCCTTGAACTCTGAGGCGGACCATAATTCAAAGTTTGAGGCTGATACTGATCAAATTAGTCTTGATATTCTCATGCCTGCACAGTTGGCCCCCACACAGATTAAAGTGGCAACTTGTCAGATGATAAAGGAAGAAGGTGTGCAGTTGTGGGACTCCTCCTTGGATGAGGACTATTCTAAGAAAGATGCGGGAGATGATGATGTCTATGTGTCCCATGTACAAGAAGATATTGGTTCATCATTCATATTAGTTGTGTAGGCCACAGATGACAAGGATAAGTACACGGCAATTAGGTTTATTCAGTAGGTGTACAAATGCTCCCATAGAGTATATCCAAGGAGGAAAACTCGTAGAAGGGAGATGAAATTTGATCCATATTTACCTATTAAGCTCAAATTTCCTAAACTTTTTGAGGTAAAGGATCAAATAAATCCTATTTTGTTGATCTATGATGAACTAATCAAGAGGAGGAGAAGCAATCTTGGTGGCCCACAAATGGGCAGTTTTTGAAATATTTATGTTATTTCAAGTTTTCGAGATTTAATATGTTCTTTTGCAGATTTTAGTGTAGACTTAATTTGACTCCATGCCCAATGGATACTAGGCAAAGTTTTTTAAGCTGATTTTTTATGAAGGCATTGGTCTGCAGTTCTTGAGACCTCACAGGGAGGATCTCATCCCCAGAAGGAGCTAGTGTTAGCTCTGGTACATACTTCAGCATTTGGAAGACCAAATACCAGCTTGGCCATGTGCTTATGCTTAGAAAGGCAGATCGCAACAGTCTTTTCCTGCATTTTCCTTCATCTTCTCTTTTCCCCATAGCTTGCCACCTTTGTTTTTCCTCCAAAAACTTCTTCATTCCCCGTTCAAATCCCTCCAAAATCCATCAAAGCCCATTTGGCCCAGTCCTTAAGCGCAAGTCAATTTTCCATAAGACCCAACCATGTAACTATGCGCTTTCTTTCCTCATCGCAATCGGTAAATCGCATATCTGTGTGCATAAAGGCCCAAACCTCTTGACTCCCGCCGATGCGATATTGCGATGCCCCTTCTCTAGTCTTAAATATGGTTAATTTTTCTATCGGGTCCGTGGCCTAGTCGCAAGTCGCAACGGAGCTTTTAGCAGGTCTCGCTTAAGTCATGTCCATAGCATCACCGATCGCCAATTACCGATTGCCCATATTGGACGCAATATAATTATAAGCTGTTGTTAAATGATTCCATCGGGTCCATTGCACCATCGCAATCGGTGCTTTCAATATGCCAAGGTCTTTTCTGATTTGCGATGCGATATTAAATATCAGACCCAATACGACTCACTGCTTCTGTGTATAAAGTTTTAAGTCAGCAAGTTCGCCTCCGATAGTGTGTTTGCCATATTGCATAATTTTCCTCACGTCCCATCCACCATGTGTCGCCCTCCCATATTGATTGCTCAATTGTGTACATTTACCGCCTATCCACCATAAGCAGTGCGATCAATGCTGCTCGCTGCTTAAACCGCCATCCCTGCCGATTAAACCCCGCACATCTTTTGCATCCGATCACCGTTGGATTTGGCCATAGGAGATCCAACAACTCTTGTTCATTCCGCTCGAATATCTTCCATTTCCTCCCGATTTTTCCCATTGCATCATCTCCGCCGCTCGTTTGTTTGATCCGACGGCCTATATCTATTCTCCGCCTACTTGTACACTGGCCATGAAATCCATACGTTGTTGCCTGTTCTATGCTTCCAAAGGAAAATGACAGCCAACTACCTGTACCCGACACAGTTATTCCTCAACTACTGCATTCAATAGAAAGGATTACCGAAGAAGCAGGCATGACGTGCCTCGAGTGGTTAAACGCATTTATCAGTAATGGAGCCTGTTTCATATTATACTCCACTTGTGTAGGAGGGATAGCCGATTAGCAGAGAATGTCAAATTAATTTATTAAAGTAACAGATTGTATCAGAGACCCATATTAGAAGAGTTAAAGTGGTTCGTGGTCCATTATGACCCCTCCACACATAGGATAATAGATATTTTTGTAATCAACCTCTATATATATGTAGAACACAATGTAATAGGGTTGATGGATGTTATTTTGATGTAAGGTTCAACTTCTGGAGACTGTAACTACTGTGATACCTGCAGCATCTGGTCTTCATTTTCAGCTAATACTAGCTTCTTTTTCTCTTAATTACTCACTTTCCACTTCTTCTTTGTTCCAGGTTGTGCCTGTTATGCATTCATTTATGTGCTCTTGATGTTTAGTATTAGAGGGGCTGTCATCCCACCTCTGTGTTAGAATCTAGTATGTATCATTAAATGTGTATGCAGGTTTCTGTTATTTTAATGCCAAAGAGCTGTCATCCTATCTGCGCATTAGGAAATAGATTTACAGACCTTTTAACTGGTTGCAGCTGGCCATCACAGGGCCTTGTGCATCTGCTGGTGTGGTCAGTATTCTCCATTTCCACCTATTCCTTAAACTGTGAGTGATTGGTGGTCTAAAGCCTTGTAGTGTGGGGGTGTTCACCCATGTTCGGGGTTAAGCATAGTAGAAGTGGTTATCTGGATTGGACAAGCATCATTTCTTTCATTCATCCACCATATTTCCAACATTTTTGTTGAGTTTGTAATGTTCCCGAGCATCTCCAATATACAACCTAGGAGAGTTTCTTGGGGTGATAACATTAATTGGCGTCGTTGCCGAGGAGAGGAGATTGAAGCTCAGCTTCACTGGGAGAACGACACAGTTCCAGATTTTGATGATAGACAAGGTCTGGACACATATTTTGGTTGTAATCATCCATCTGGCGACTCCACTGGAGGAAGACCAAGCTTTGGCGACTCCACATTACAGTTCTAGCTCAGTTTGTGAGGTATGTTCAAAGATATCTTCAGAAATCACCAGCTGAACCAGTGTCTGATCTTGAGAAGATCGTTCAGTGAAGAAGATATCGTAGTAAGGAGCATTAGGACAAGGTAAGCCTTAGAATTCCCATGTATCTCTGTTAAGTGAAAATCACTTTAAGAGATTCATAAAGCTGCTTAGTCATTCATTTCCCTTGCGAACCTCAGTTCAAAGAAGCATCCATGTTGTCCATTATATTTCTCTGTCTCTGTCATTCTTTTCATTGATCCATTCCACTCAGTTTACCAGTATCCTTCCACTTACCTCAGTCATGGCAGGCCAGCAAGCCCTCACAAAGATAGAAAGAATCGCTGCTGCTAGGTATGGACCCTTAGTCTTGCCTACCCGCTTGAATGCCATGTCTGCAGGAGATTATCAAGAATTTATGCCAAATTTTACTGGTGCAGAAGGAATATCAGCTGAAGAGCACCTTGAGTCCTTTTATAGTTATGCTGATAACCTAGATATCAATGAAGAGGATGTCTGGATGAGGGTTTTTGTCCAAAGCCTAGATGGGGAAGCTAGAAAATGGTTCAAAGAATTAACACCTAGGTCTATAACAGACATTGAGGCCTTATATGATGTATTCCTAAAGCATTGGGGGGATAATATAGATCTACTTTACTACCATACTAATTTTGGGAACTTGCAGAGGGAGAATGGTGAGTTGCTGTCTGATTTCAACATCAGATTCAACCATATGTACAGTAGAGTACCACCTGAAATAAAAATGACCCCTGCTTCTGCAATGATTACTTATGCCAATGCCTTTGATTCACAGTTCTGCTTGCTGTTAAGAGAAAGAAAATGTACTTCTTTGGCTAACATCCAAATTGCAGATTTTGAAGTAGAAGCAAACATTATTGCTACAGACAGACTCGAAGGTGATGCTGAAAGGAGAATTCAGGGAGGTGAATCCTCATCATCCTCAGATTTTGAGATCGATAAAATGATCAGGATGATAGAGCTATTGGCCTCTAAAGTTTCCAAACTAAAGGTTGAGTAGTATTCTGAAGAAGCAGGAGCTCCTTGTGATTTTTCTCTTCCAAATCCAAATCCATATAGAGGAGCACAGGAGCAGTTGCAGATTTTGTAGAGAAGCAAAGATGAAAACGAAGATAGAAGGGTGAAAACCCTTTTTCAAAATATAGTCATGGAAGAAGAGTAATATGAAGAAGAGGATGAAGTCCATGGTTTGGAGGACAAGGGCGGTGCCCCCTTCTTAACCAAAGTTGCCTATGAGAAATCAATATCCAAAGGCACTGCTCCTGAGCTTGTTGTAGTTGCAGAACAACAAGTTGATCAGTAGAAGAAGTCAGCAGTAGGTCCTCCCAACCTCCAAGAATTTGTGCCCAAAGCCAGCTCATATTCACATGGCTATGCAGATCTACAAATTATCCGGCCTACTTTGGTCCCCAGTCTAGTAATTAAAAAGGGAGAGGAAAGCTTCCCATCATCTTTTGCTTCTCTGTCTGCTCAAATGACAATCCCTCTAAGTTTCTCCTTGAACTCTAAGGTAGACCATAATTCAAAGTTCGAGGATGATACTAATCAAACCAGTCTTGATATTCTCATGCCTTCCCAGTTGGCTCGCACACAGATTAAATTGTCAGCTTGTCAGATGACAGAGGAAGAAGGTGTGTAGTTGTGGGACTCCTTAGATGAGGACTGTTCTAAGATAGATGCGGGAGATGATGATGTCTCTGTGTCCCCTGTACAAGAAGATATGGGTTCATCATTCATATTAGTTGTGCAGACAACAGATGGCAAGGATAAGTACACGACAACCAGGTTTATTCAGTAGGTGTACAAACACTCCCATAGAGTATATCCAAGGAGGAAAACTTGCAGAAGGGAGATGAAATTTGATCCATATTTACCTATTAGGCTCAAATGTCCTAAAATTTTTGAGGTAAAGGATCAAATAAATCCAGTTTTGCTGATCTATGATGAACCGGTCAAGAGGAGGAGAAGCAATTTTGGTGGCCCATAAATGGGTAGTTTTTGAAGGATTTATGTTATTTCAAGTTTTCGAGATTTAATATGTTCTTTTGCAGATTTTAGTGTAGACTTAATTTGACTCCATGACCAATGGATACCAGGCAAAGTTTTTTAAGCTAATTTTGTATGAAGGAAATGGTCTGTAGTTCTTGAGACCTCACAGGGAGGATCTCATCCCCAGAAGGAGCCAATGTTAGCTCTACTACATACTTCAGCATTTGGAAGACCAAATACCAGCTTGGCCGTGTGCTTATGCTCAAAAAGGCAGATCGCGGCAGTCGTTTCCTCCATTTTACTTCATCTTCTCTTTTCCCCATAGCCCGCCACCTTTTTTTTTCCTCCAAAAACTTCTTCATTCCACATTCAAATCCCTCCAAAATCCATCAAATCCCATTTGGCCCAGTCCTTAAGCGCAAGTCAAATCTTCCATAAGACCCAACCATGTAACTATGCGCTTTCTTTCCTCATCGCAATCAATAAATCGCATATCTGTGTGCATAAAGGCCCAAACCTCTTGACTCCCACCGATGCGATATTGTGATGCCCCTTCTCCAGTGTTAAATATGGTTAATTTTTATATCGGGTTCGCGGCCTAGTCGCAACTCGCAATCAGAGCTTTCAGCAGGTCTCACTTAAGTCATGTCCATAACATCTCCGATCGTCGATTACTGATTTCCCATATCGGACGCGATATAATTATAAGCTGCTGTCAAATGATTCCATCAGGTACGTCGCACCATCACAATCGGTGCTTGCAATATGCCAAGGTCTTTTCCGATTTGCAATGCGATATTAAATGTCAGACCCAATACGACTCACTGCTTTTGTGTATAAAGTTTCAAGTCTGCAAGTCTGCCTTCGATAGTGTGTTTTCCACATTGCATAATTTTCCTCACGTCCCATCTGCCATGCATCGCCCTCCCATTGTGATCGCTTAGTTGTGTACGTTTACTGCCTATCCACCATGAGCGGTGCGATCAATACCACTCGCTGCTTAAACCGCCGTCCCCGGTGATTAAACCCCACGCATATTCTGCATCCGATCACCGTTGGATTTGACCATAGGAGATCCAATGACTCTTGTTCATTCTGCTCGAATATCTTCCGTTTCCTCCTGATTTTTCCTGTCACATCATCTCTGCCGCTCATTTGTTTGATCCGACGGCCTATATATATTCTCCACTCACTTGTACACTCGCCATGAAATCCATACTCTGTTGCCTATTCTATGCTTCCAAAGGAAAATGACAGCCAACTACCTGTACCCAGCACAGTTATTCCTCAACTATTGCATTCAACAGAAAGGATGGCCGAAGAAGCAAGCATGACGTGCGTCGAGCGGTTAAACACATTTATCAGTAATGGAGCCTGTTTCATATTATACTCCACCTATGCAGGAGGGACAGCCGAGCAGCAAAGAATGTCAAATTAATTTATTAAATTAGCAGATTGTATCAGAGACCCATATCAGAAGAGTTAAAGTGGTTGGTGGTCCATTATGACCCCTCCACGCATAGGATAGTAGATATTTTTGTAATCAAACTCTATATATATGTAGAACACAATGTAAGAGGGTTGATGGATGTTATTATGATGTAAGGTTCAACTTTTGGAGACTGTAACTACTGTGATACCTGCAGCGTCTGGTCTTCATTTTCAGCTAATACAAGCTTCTTTCGCTATTACTTACTCACTTTCCACTTCTTCTTTGTTCCAGCTTGTGCCTGTTATGCATTTATTCATGTGCTCTTGATGTTTAGCATTATAGGGGCTATCGTCCCACCTCTGTGTTAGAATCTAGTATGTATCGTTGAATGTGTATGCATGTTTCTATTATTTTAATGCCAGAGAGCTGTCATCGTGTCTGCGCATTAGGAAATAGATTTACTGACCTTTTAACTGGTTGCAGTCGGCCATCACAAGGTCCTGTGCATTTGCTGGCGTGGTCAGTATTCTCCATTTCCACCTATTCCTTAAACTGTGAGTGATTGGTGGTCTAAAGCCTTGTAGTCTGGGAGTGTTCACCCATGTCTGGGGTTAACCATAGTGTCATGCGGAAAGAGTTATATTTGCGGACAAATCTAACCTCCCTAGGAGTCTAAGACTCTCTAGTGACAA